>JZKD02S2368337.1:118160-140697 GCA_000966675.3 Picea glauca | reverse complement strand
CCATTGAAGAAGGAAGATATAGCCTAGCCGTTGCTACACTTTTTCTCCCTTTTTCTGAGCTAGCGTTGAAGTTATAGGTTGAAAAGAGGAGATGTCCTAGGCCTAGTTAGACTACGCCTAGGGTTTTCTCCTCCTAGGGTTTGAAGGCCTTGCCTTTGCAACACCTTCTCCCTTAAAATTTGTGCTTTAAAGCTAGCCATTTTTCCAAGAGATTTTAGAGAAGAAGGAAGGAGCATGAGGCCTTGCTTAAGAAACAATGGAGTGAGCCTCCTTCCCCTAGGGTTTTGATTCTAGGGCACTGCCATTGAAACACCTTGGAACCCTACCTTCTAGTCTCTAAGTTTAAGTCCTCCAGAGATCTTTTTCCCTTGCTTTGACTCCATTTACCCTAAGGCACTAGTGATTTCTCCAACGTTGAGCTTGTAGTGCACAAAATTATCTTTCAAACTTTAAATATTTGAAACCCTAACTAACCCCAACTCTACTAACCTAGGATGATGTAATACCTGACGCATCAATTATTTTGACCATTAAATAAGCAATTAAATTGATGATGTCAAGCATTTATTGAACAATTATTGATTGAAAATACTGTTGGCTTGGTCATTTTTGTAGACATTGATGAATTGGTGATCTTACATAGGCTATTTAGTAGAACGTTGACTTCATTTTGTCTATTGCATTACTTATTAATTAAAATTAGATAGTTAAGAAGTACTAACCCTTTGAGTTATAGCCTGCAAATATTGTATTTCATTGTTATCATCTTGTTCCAGGCAGGTGTTTTCAATAGGGACTTCACTTATTTATTGGCTGATTAGCCGGACTATCTGATACTGGTGGTAACTTGCGAGGAGGGAAATCTTAAAACTTGACCTTGTATCCTTTTCATGTTCAAAACCCAGGTTACTGGGGACGTCTCCCTTGGGCTAACTTCCCTAAACAGAAAGAACCTCCCGATTGAGGTGACATTGGGTGGGGAAGGTTCCTATTACGCCAGTTTGTCCTCTATCTGCTAGCCTGTGACCTAAAAATACAAACTGTGTGATAACAATCCCAAAGTCGTGAAACACGACACAAAGAGAGAAGTGGGGCTGTGGTCACACTTGGTATAGGGATTTCAAAATTTTTCATTTCGATAATATCGTAGATAGGAAGCAGGCAACTTCACATCAGAAGTCCCGAAATAGCGAAATGCGAAGAGCCGGGGAAAAGTAGTCCTTGGAGGAGAAAGCCAGGGATTCGACATTTCAAGATATCGGGATTCAACATTTCGGGAATCCTAAAGACAAGGAACCAGGGTATTTCGGTGTTGGAAACTCCAAAGTTCCAAAAGAGGCATCCGATCACGGGGGAAGGTGGTCACATAGGCCAGAAATTCACCATTTTGGCATTTCGACATTCAGAGGTTCGAGGAGTAAAGGAATCTCGACATCAGGACTCAAGGAGTCTCGGGACTCGAAATTCTATTTTCGGGGAAAAGGTCCATGGATGTATACAGAGGCCCTGGGGAGAGTTAAAGGACCTGTGGATCGAATATTGGAGATTTCAACAGGGAATCAAAAGATTCGATCTGGATTGAAGGCATTAAAGAACAATCCTTAGACCGGGAGGTCATGCAGTACCTGCTGAGGCAGGGGAGTCTGCACTAGAATTTGATATCTAAATTGATTAAATTTGCTAATACTTCAACATACATTGGATAGATTTGTTGTAATGAAAACATAAATAGAAATTAGATGTTATGTTTAAGAAAACTCAAAGTAATTTAGATTACAAATTTACTATTTAACTTGAAGCCTTAGTAAGGTCTTTACATATGGTATCAGATCCCAGTTTCAAAACTGAAACTTGGGCTTCACCACCCACAACATTGGGATTTTGTCTTTGTGCCAACATGGTGTGCATCCAATTTGGGTTGTTACAGGAACTTCGATCTTGCTTACTATTACCCATTAGATCTAAATTTTATAATTTTGGATTTTGCATTCTGCAAGGGAGAATGTTCTAGATCCTCTGTTTCTAGTAACACTACAATATGTTTATGTTCCTTGAATCCTTTGTTTTCAGTTTCATACAAATAACGAGCCACCCATGTAGGGCTGCTAGATCCTTGGTCTTCTTTTTGGGTCTCTTAGTTGTTTTGGTGGAAAAGCTTATGCTCTAGTTCTATAAAATTCTAACAATAAAATCTGTACTCATAAGAGTCCCCGAAACAGGATTTGTATTTGAATTTTTTTAATCGAGATGAAAAAAAAACTAACAAAACATTGATCCATATGGATACTATTCCATTTGTTTATAGATGCAAGGAAAGTAGACAATTTCTCGTAAATAAACTACCAAGAAGATTAAAAATACACTTGCAACGAAATTAATTTAGTTACCCTGAAATGTAACGAAACCATACATTATTCAAATAGTAGTTCAAATAATAATTTCAACTACATGAATTAAACTGTATAGCACTACAGAGGATTGAATTTAGTGACAAAATGTCTGAGTTTGGATTTTTTTTTCTTGAAAACCCAAGTCTAGCCAATTTCAAATGCTTTAAATATAAATTTTATGGCGAGAGGAACTATATTATTTACTAAGACACCATGCAGGGAATATTTTGAACTTAATCATTAGAATTTAAACATAGGGGGAGTACAGACCGTAAAGAGATGGATTCCTTTCAGCTTGTTGGCCGTAATATTGGCTTTGGGTTTAATTTCAGGCCAATTTAAGGCAGTATTCGACTACTTAGCTCTGTTTGCCATTCCTGCTTAGACCTTGCCAATCATAACTTGCTCCTAATTGCTCCTGAAAATACAAAATGTGTTTCAGTATCTACAGAGGTATGGCACTTATGGAACTTATGTGAAAGCCCACGAAGCCAAAATATTTCACTACATAAAAAAATAAAAAATAAAAAATTATATATATATATATATATATATATATCTCCACTTCACAAGCTAAGTGCGCCTTCCATACATCAAGCATGGCATCGCAAAACATAGGTCAGCAGAGAACGAATGCACAAACAACAAGCAATGAGGCCTCAGTGCATGAGTTAAGCTAAGCCCACAAACCACCCAACACAGCTTTCCAAGCGCACTAGAGACAAGCCACAAGGAGGACGAGCCCATGAGGGGGAAAACTGTTGCCCAACGCATCAGCACGTTCGGTGGAAGTGATACCATTAAAACAAAGTCTATGAGGGAGGAACCTGACAATCCTCCATAACCTCCACTGCCTCCCAATCTCGTGCCAAGGGAGCCTCCCAAACCACCAATATCGGCAGATGATAATCCACCAGTAGAATATGAAGCCCATTTAGAGAACGGGAATCCAGAGCTCAAGGAGGGTTGGATTCCCGCATAGATGATCGACCTGCCATGTCAGGTAAATAACCAGGAATATCATGAACACCAAAAATCCCTGCTGGCGGGAGATCACCACGAGCGTGCTTTTCCAGAGTAGGAATCCCTAATGAGCGACCATCTCTCCAGTAAGCATTCACCATTGACTTCCGTGAAACACTCTACAACATGAAAACTGGTATCACGGTTGAAGCCTTTGAGAAATGACCCGAAATAGAAAGCTAATACAAGTCGAACCACAAGTCAACATACAAGCCCAACACAAGCACCAAACTTTCTCTTCATACTGTCGAGCCAAGGAAGGAATCCATAAGGGCATAACAGTGCACTATGCATCACGTTTTCGTGCTCATAGGACTCAAAACCATGACCTTTTCATCGAGCGCCTCGAGGAAAGAGTCCACACGGAGCTGAAGATCGTGCAGTCCACGAGCTAAGCCATCAAACCCAACACTCTGTGCTAAGCCACAATACCGTTCCAAGTGCCGAGTGAGAACCACGACGGAGGAGCAGAGGGAGCAGCCATGGCGACCAACCGTGTAGCCAGGGGCCTCGCAAAAAAAAAATGAGTGGGAAAATGAGGGTTAGGGTTTAGATAAGGAGATATGGAGGAAGCGAGGGAGGGGCAAGTGGGCTTCATGCGTGCCCACACCTTTTTTTTTTAATTATTTTAATTTTTTATTTACTTATTTTTATTTATTTTAATTTTATTTTAATTTTGATTATTGTAATTTTTTTTATATATTAATTCATCATTCTTTTAATTTTTATTAAATTTAAATTTAAAATGCTTTATTTAGTTTAAATTCTAATTATTTAATAAAATCTAAAAAAAAACTTATTTAGTTAAAAAAAAATAAAAATTTAAACTTAGTTTAAGCTTTAATTATTTAGTAATAAAACATGGTTTAAGCTTTAATTAGTTTAAGCTTTAAGTTAATAATAAAAATTAGTTTAACATTTAATTATATATTTAAATTTTTCTTTATAATAAAATTAAAGTAATTTATTAGTGACTAATAAAATAAAATGATTAATTAACTAAGTAAGCATTTAGTGTTAATGATAAATTATGTTAAAACATCACATTAATCAGTTTTAAACAAAAAGTTTAAGGACTTAAACCATGACACGGGGGAGGGGGCTTTATGCGCACTAGGAAGGTAAGTGAGAGGAAGTGGCGAGTGTGCTACAATGCTAGCGTAGCTACCAGGCAAGGGAGTCAATAGTTTTCTTATGTGAAGACATTGAGCTTAGATGCTTTGGCCCTGACCTAGCCACTTCCCCTAAAGAGAGTAATGTCTGTTTACAGACAAGTTAAAAAAAAAAACTTACGCCTAACCTTGTTTTCAAGTTTAAGTGGTGCAAATGTGAATTTCCCTAGAGTCTCCCTGACAAAATTTTGGTTGATGCAGATTCAATTATAAAGGATGGTTAAGACTTGAGGAAATCAAGGCGGAGGGGCATCATCGCAGAGACTGCCAATGCCACCACCACCATCACTTGAATTATCTCTCATTATACGCTCTTTGGAGGCCATAAATGAGACTTTAAAGGGGTGTTAGCTAGCAGGGATCGAAGTGGAGCTCCCACCATCTAGAATGAGTAATCCTGAACCATTGATGGATTCAAGGGGAGGGCCTCCACCCAAGGACATCACTAGAGAATTGTAGAAGATCAAATTTCTAGAGTTCGTTGGGGGTCGTTCCAGTGAATGTGCAAAATCATGGTTGGAAGGGATGACACGATGTTTCACCTTAAGGGACTATGCATCCACATCAAAGGAGGAAATAACAATCTTTCAGTTAAGGGACAGTGCCTTGAATTGGTGGGGAAACTTGGAGAGGCAGTTGCACCTTACCCTAGACAGCGACTCTTGGGAACTTTTTTAGGAAAGGTTCTGAAGGAAATATCTACCAGCTTACTACGAGGAACAATAGGTGGGATCATTTCATGCTCTAGTACAGGGAAACAAGACTGTGGAAGAGTACGAGATCAGGTTCATGGATTTGGTAAAATATGTCTCGTACATGGATAATGATCAATGATAGGTAGAACGCTTTGTCTATGGGTTAAACCTTAAGATAAGGGACATGGTACAGATGTGGAAACCATCTTCGGTAGCAGAAGCACTAGAAAATGCACGTTATTCTGAGGAACACATGAAATTAAATGGAGGTATGAGATCGACCTTTTCACATCATCCTGGATTTGTGGGGAAGGCCCTTAGGACCTTCTCCATGGGAGGGGGCTCTAGGCCACCTCCTTATGGTAATAGAGTCACACCAAGGAGAGTCACCACAGGTATTTCAATGGCAGCGAGTACAACATCCTGTTCATCATCAATGATGCAGGCAGGTCCATGACCATCTCAGGGAGCAGATAGTAGGGGAAAGGGTTCCAAGGGAAGGAACTCATTTCAGTGATCATCACAAAGTAATGTGCAGGTTCCATATCATGTTACATGTTGGGGGTGTGGAGGACCCCATTACCAGCGTGACTACCCAGAGTTGCAAGAAGGATTCGTGCATAGAGAAGAAAAGGCCCCTATGGGAAGAGCAAGTGGTAGCCACCAGATTTACGCAACAGTTAATAATCACCAGGAAAAATATCAATCCACGGTGGTGGAGTCATCAGGTACGCTAAATCATATCAATGTTAAAATTTTATTCGATTTTGGTGCTACAGATAGTTTCATTTCACCATTTGCATTAGAAAAGAGTGGGTTGGAAGCCTACAAGCACGACGACTTTAAACAAGTCAAGATGGATTCGGGGGAAAAACAAGTGGTAGGACTAAGCATTGACAATTGTCTAGTAGACCTGGGAGTGTGTACTACCAGGTTGAAGGTATACGTCACTTCCCTTGGGACATATGACCTAATCATTGGAATACATTAGTTAGAAGCACATCGAGCTATGGTAGAATGTTTTGCAAAAAGGGTGCTTTGTGTTGACGATGAAGGAAGGCCAGTAGAGATCCATGGTGCATGTAGAAAGGTGTCTCTACACTTTATCTCAATTATGAAGGTTAAGAAGTGCATGAGGCAAGGGTTTCAACTTTATGTAGTGGAAGTAATGATTGAAAGGAAAGGACCCTCCTTGGATTAGTACCCTATATTGTCATAATTTAAGGATGTTTTTCTGAATGAGTTCCCAGGGTTACCTTCTGAGAGAGAGATTGATTTTAATATTGAGCTAAAACCTGGTGCAGAACCAATTTCCAAGACTCTGTATAGGATGACAGCACCAAAAATTTGTGAGTTGCAGATGCAGTTGAAAGAGCTACTCAAATTAGGGCTAATAATGCCTAGTGTCTCACCTTGGGGTGCGCCAGTAATATTTGTGAAGAAGAAGGATGGTTCCTTACAACTGTGCATATATTACATGGACTTGAACTACGCTACAGTGAAAAATAGGTACCCAATTCCACTAATAGATGATCTCGTCGATCATATGAAAGGAGAAACGATATTCTCAAATATTGATTTGCGATCAGGGTATCACCAGTTAAGGATTAAGGAAGGCGATATTCCTAAAATTGCCTTTCGAACTTGGTTTGGGCATTACGAGTTCATTGTAGTACCTTTCAAATTGACCAATGTGCCAACAGTATTCATGAGCCTCATGAACATTGTATTCTGGAAGTACTTAGATCGCTTTGTACAAGTCTTTTTAGATGATATCCTCATCTATTCCAAGAACAAAAGAGAACATGAGGAACACTTGCGAGTGGTGTTGTCCTGTCTTAGAGAGAACAAATTGTATGGGAAGTTGTCGAAGTGTTCCTTCTTCCAGAAAGAAATCCATTGTTTAAGTCATATCATTTTCGATGAAGCAATCTCTGTGGACCCAGAAAAGATAAAGGCCATTATGGAATGGCCAGTGCTGAAAAATTCTCATGAGGTAAGAAGCTTCATGGGGATAGCGGGTTATTATCGGAGATTTGTGGAAGGGTTCTCTAAAATAGAGAAACCAATCACCACTTTTCAGTGCAAGGGGGTCACGTATGAATGGACAGAAGAATGTGATAGTGCATTCATTGAGCTTAAGAGGTTACTTACTAGTGTGCCAATTCTATGAGTGTCAGATATGGAAAATGACTTCACAGTCTGCACAGATGCCTTGAAGCAAGGGTTGGGATTTGTGCTAATGCAGAATGGAGGAGTGATAGCATATGCGTTAAGGAATTTAAAGCAACATGAGGATATTTACGCTACTCATGATTTGGAATTGGCAGTTGTAATGCTAGCTCTGAAACTTTGGAGGCACTATCTAGTAGGATGAAACTTTGAGCTCAAAACGGACCATAAAAATTTAAAACATCTCTTCACTCAAAGGGATCTGAATGCCAGGAAAAGGTGATGGAGTGAGTTTATGAGTGAGTAAAATTTTGGTATTTCTTACATCAAGGGAAAAGAAAATGTGGCCATGGATGCCTTGAGTAGGAGACCACGTGTCTTCTCCTTGGTACTGTTAAAATTCAATCTGAGGGAACGTGTGTTGACGCAACTCCTTGGAGACAGTTGGTATTTAAAGGTTACTTCAAACCTCGAGAGTGGAAGGTAGTTAGATCCAAAGTATTATAGATATAGCATGGAGGCAGATGGATTATTATGATATCAAGGAAGGATGTACATCCCCGAAAGTGGGGATATTCGAAGCATCATACTGAAGGAATCCCATAGAGCACTTTTTTGTGTGCATCCGTGTGTGAAGAAAATGTACGCAGACATGAGGAAGCTCTTTTTCTGGGTAGGAATGAAGCGCGATGTAGTCCATTTCGTCACCAAGTACCTAGAGTGTCAACAAGTGAAAACTGACCACCATCACCTGACATGTATCCTACAACCACATGATGTTCCTATGACCAAGTGGGAAGTCATTTCTATGGATTTTGTTGTGGGGTTTCCGCTCACATCTCATAGAAAAAATGCCATTCTTGTTATAGTTGATAAGTTAACCAAGAGTGCTCATTTTATTCTAGTTAGAGACACTTAAGATTTCACTGACGTGGCATGTGTGTTTGTAAGTGAGGTCATCCATTTGCACAGGATACCTAAGAAGATCATTTTAGATAGGGACTCCAAATTCACTTCTAGGTTTTGGACAAGTTTGCAGTCAGCGTTGGGGACTCAGTTAAACTTAAGCACAACTTATCATCCAGAAATAGATGGGGAAACTGAGAGAGTAAATCAGGTTATGGAATACATGCTTAGGATGTATGTTATGGATAATAAAAACCATTGGGAGAAGTACCTACCTTTGGTAGAGTTCACCTACAATAACAGTTTTCATAGCTCCATCGGAATGCCACCCTACAAAGCTCTGTATAGAAGGCCATGAAGAACACTGTTGAGTTGGGAGAGGTTAGAAGACTGAGTGATAGTTGGGCCATAATTGATTCAAGATATGGAGGAACATGTGATTCAGATTAGGCAGAGACTAAAGGAAGCACAGGATAGACAGAAAAATTATGCGGATGTGCACATGACTAATCAAAGTTATAAAGTGGGAGATCAGGTTTTCATTCGTATCAGGCCTAATAAGAGTACCATTCAGTTTGGGAAGGGGACAAAGTTGTCACCTCAATTTATAGGATCGTTCAAAATCCAAGAGAAGGTTGGACTCATTTCCTATCGTCTCGTACTGCCACCCCACTTGCATAAAACTCATAATGTTTTTCATGTACCTGTTCTACGTCATTATGTTGCTAATGAATCACATAAAGTAAATTGGAAGGAATTGTAGGTATCTAACGCGAGAACCCTCACGGTAGAACTGTTATGCATATTGGACCGTAGAGTCCGACACCTTAGGAACGGTCTGGTAGACCAAGTTAAGGTCCAGTGGGACACGTTTTGTCCAAGATCTGCTATTTGGGAGGATGTCGAGACATTACGATGAGATTATCCCTCACTTTTTTGATCACCTCGAGAATATGTTTCTCGAAGGTTGGGTGTATGTAACACCACCTTTTGACTTAGACAACTAGGATTACCTGAGGCCCAGTTACCTTTATTTTCTATTCACAGTGAAACTATTAATGATACACTTGAACTTTTAAGACGTAGGGACCTTTATGAATGTTTAAATGTTATTTGAATGATGATGGATATGATGCGATCTATTATGTGAATGTAAATTTTATGAATGTTTAAATTTTATTTGAATGATGATGGGTATGATGCGATATACTATGTGAATTAGAATATTATGCATTTTTAAATGCTATTTGAATGATTATGGATATGATGCAATCTATTATGTGAATGATAATTCTATGAATGGGTAACATTGATATAATTATGGGGATATTATGATATCTATTTCTAACTTGAAAACTATGATGTTAAAGTTGTTAGTACGTGGATACCGAATTGATATTATGGTTGTATGAAATTACATGATGATAATGTAAAGATATGTATGAGTTTGTGTTATAGACTAATCTGCAGGTCATTGGGCTATGAAATAGCCAAGGGATAATGATAATGGAAGTGGATGTCATGACCACTGATCGAGAAACAATATGGTATGAATCTTTGTATTTGAAATTATATTGGTTTGAATGTGTTGCTACGATATGTGGACCAGTGCAGGATTTCAGGTGGTGAGATTGCCTAAAACTGAATAAACGATGACAAAATTCCCAGCAACATGGTGCCATTGTATATTCCATTGTAGGGTGTGGACCCTAGTCTTGTTAGGAGGGTTGGAGGCATTTCCCACCGTGTATCCTCTGAAACCTGGAGTCATGGGAGGACAGTGTTAGCTCACGCTCCCCTAAATGTGTGATGATGACTGTCAGTTGCCTGCTGGGGAAGCTTGGTCAAGATAGTGACACTTCTGCTTACGGGTTCTATTTGGAGTTAGGTCAATATAGTTGATGCTCCAAGATAGTCCAACAAAAGAAGGATAGGAATGGAATATGGAAGTAGGTTAGGGAGTAAGGATGGATATAAATAGTTGAGAGTATATGGAGATTTGCCTTATGGTGGAATTTATTGTTTTTCCTTCTGAAAAAAAAAATGTGTATATATGAATATTCATAATTACTTAACTAAACTACAATTATATAAATAAAATTGTTGATCTAGGTGGATATCGATGGCCACCCACCTTTTTCAACTGGCTCAAAACAACTTTCTGGCAATTTTGGCAATTTACTATTTTTAGCAGGTTTTAACTTCCGGGGCCATTTTGAGGGCCTAAATGAAGGTTTTTCAAGAACGAGGTTCTAAATGATATCCAAAGGCATGATTTATACCCAAAAATTAATATCCTTGATGATACCTTTCCAACGAGCTATTATACACCTAAAACAGAGATCGTATGCAAACGTTACGACTCCAGGAAGTTGATGTACTAACTTACCCAAACGGGGCCCACATGAATTTTGGCGATTCATCTCCTAGGGTTAGGTTTTTGGATGTCTAGGGTTTTTGACATTCCTGTTTATTGTAAAAAGGCCTTCAGAGCCTCATTGTAATCATCTTCTTGTGAATGCGAGTAGCTATCACATCTCTTCTCAGAGATAAGTTGTCACCATTCTAGCGAGTCTTTCACTCTGTATTTTTACAGTCTCTGTACATTTCTTTGATTAATAAAAATCATGTATTACTGTATATTTGTGTTTATGGTTGCATCTCTGATACATTTTTGCTATATTATTGAATATATGCAATATCTCTGTGCATTTCTTTATTATATCTCCACTCTCATTTCGTGCCGAAAATAATCCGGATCAGTGGTATACGAGAAGGCTTCTCTTGATCATTTTTTCAGTGCATGTCCCCAACGAGGTCCAAGTATAGAAAGTTGGGTCTCAAGTTTGTCTCTCTTGAAGAAAATCTCTCTCACAAATCCAAGAAACCCTCAATGGAGGAAGAAAATAAAAATGACGGAGAAGACGATCCTATCAATCTATTGCTTGAGCAAGCTCTCACGTGACAGAGGGACGAAATGATGGAGAATTTTTGCCACATCCTTCAACGCCTACTAATATCATTAGGGGAATCTTCATAAAGCGTCCACTTTGGAGTCACCTCGCCTTTCAAGGTACAAGTTAACTTTGATATTCCTATATTTGAAGGACAGATAGATGCATAAGACCTAGAAAAATGGTTAACTCTGCTAGAAGGTTATTTCTCTATTCACAATTTTTCTGACAAAGAAAAGATCACCTTCACACACCTTAAAGCTCTCCCTCATGTCAAACATTGGTGGGAAACTTACTGGGAGCAAAGTTCCACAGAGGAGTCTGGAATATATGGGGCCGATCCCACTTGGGAATTTTTTGTGGATGCGGTAAATGAATAGTATTACCCTGTTGGCAACTATGAGGACTAGTACATGAGATGGACCACATTGCGGCAAGAGAGGGGACAAGAATTTTCGGAGTTCACCAATATCTTCCATACCTTGCACACCAATCTGGGTATCAAAGACTCCAAGTGACATTTGGTTCTGAAATACCATCGGGCTCTACATATATACATCCAGACTGAAATGGATTTTCTGGAAATCTCATCACTCAGTGCTGCTTATCGATATGCTGTTAAAATTGAGCAAAAATGTAAGCACAAAAACAAATGGGAGTTCAGGTCTGCAAATACACAACAACCAAAGTATGATAAAGATGTCCCTAACAAATAGTTTCTCGAAAACCAGTCCAAGACACAGGAAAAGAAGGGTCACGGGAAGACAAAGAAGGACATTGGAAAATGGTGCGAGTTCCAAAAAATCCCTTGGCACAACACCGATGAATGTCTCTCAAAACAATCATTAGTGGCCAAGATCAAAGACAAAGATCCGAACCTTGATTCAGAATCTAATTCTAAAAATAATGGTAAAGGACAGATCATTGATGCGGACCCCACTGCTATTGTCGCTACCACAACAATTCAACCAGAAGAACCAATAGATCCTTAAGAGGGGGAGCACCTTTTTCATTCTTAGATGTGGGTGGAGGGGACCCCACTACATTTTATTGTTGATAGTAGAAGCCAGAAGAACCTCATCTCAACAGAGGTCGTCAAATAGTTGGGATTGTTGACAACACCACACCCACAGCCATACAACATTGGGTGGCTTCACCAAGGATGAGATATCCATGTTAGCCAACAATGTCGATTATCATACGGAATCCAACCCTTCAAGGATGAGGTATTATGTGATGTTGCCCCACTGGATGTCTGTGATGTGCTCTTGGGCCAACCATATATGTGGAGACGCCATGTTGTTTATGAGTCTCGACCCCGTAGTGTCATTGTTACTTTGGGGGTTCATCTCTACAGACTACCATAGGTAGTTTCGACTACTATTCCACCTAAAAAGTGTTGCACGGTAGTATCTCATACTACAAAATTCAGCTTCTTCACAATCTGTTCAAAAGGAGAACAAAAGGACACTACAACCACTACAACCTTTCCCCAAGCACCTTCTATAGAATAGAAGCAGGTCGACAAGGTTGCAACAAAGCGCAAAGATTCCTTCTGTACACCTTCCTCTCATGTATCATGACTTGTTGAACAACCTCAACCTCAACAGGTTCACGATAGAATTCCACAAACTGAGCAACGTGGCGTCTCCAGCAAGACAAGCAGCTCACCAAGATGCAGATTCAACAAACGCTTTTCCTTCTCCCCCAGGAACTCAACACAATGGATACCATTACTTCCTAAGGAGGGAGGATTGATCTAGGTGGATATCGGTGGCCACCCACCTTTTCCAACTAGCTCAAAACAACTTTCTGGCAATTTTGGTAATTTACTATTTTTAGCAGGTTTTAACTTCCGGGGCCATTTTGAGGGCCTAAATGAAGGTTTTTCAATATCAAGGTTCTCAATGATATACAAAGGAATAATTTAGCCCCAAAATTAATCTCCTCTATGATACCTTTCCAATGAGCTATTATACGCCTAAAACGAAGATCGTATGCAAAAGTTGCGACTCTGGGAAGTTGATGTAGTAACTTACCCAATTGGGGCCCACATGACTTTTGTCGCTTCATCTCCTAGGGTTAGGTTTTTGGATGTCTAGGGTTTTTGGAATTCCTATGTATTTTAAAAATGCCTTTAGAGCCTCATTATAATCATCTTCTTGCGAATGTGAGTAGCCGTCACATCTCTTTTCAGAGATAAGTTGCCACCATTCTAGCGAGTCTTTCACTCTGTATTTTTACAGTCTCTGTACATTTATTTGATTAATAGAAATGTGTATTACTATATATCTGTGTTTATGGTTGCATCTCTGATACATTTATGTTATATTATTGAATATCTGCAATATCTCTGTGCATTTCTTTATTATATCTCCGCTCTCATTTTGTGCCGAAAATAATCCGGATCAATTGTTGAGCTAGATTATTGTAATTAAGGGATTTCGCAGACATTTGGTTGGTTTATTATCTTTTATAAAATGAAAAGTCTTGTTGATTGGATTGGATGCATACATAAATTACTATAGAGGTGATAGTTATTATTATTAGTACATGCATGAGATTTGTATGTACTAGCTACACATGCATTTCTTCTACATGTACACTAGTATGTATTAGTTTTCTTGGCTTACTTACTGATAATGTTGGTTATTGGATATGAATGTGTGAACCATATGTCTTTTCCATTGTATCGTAAAATACTTTAACTTCGGGATGAAGTTTCCTGAAGGGTGGGTGTATGTAACAACCCTAAGTAATTAATCAATTGTTACGATTTAAATAATTGTTTAACATATATTAGTTTAATTAGATAATTAATTAATTGTCCTGGTTAAATATTTGTTGAATATATATTGGTTTAATTAATTAATTAATTAATTAATTAATTAATGATTAAATATCTGTTTAATAAAATCCAGTTTAATAAATTATTAATTATTATTTTGTATCAGAAGATCAACCTCTTAATGAAAAGGTGATAAGGTGGTTGACACCTAATTGAGGGAGGGTAGTTGAGAATTAAATGAAGGAAGAAGGTGATGAATGATGGGAGGGGAGGATAAGGCAAGGGGGGAGGATTGTATTAGGGGTCTTTTCTGTTTGGAGGATTGGGGTTGTGGTTTGAGGGAAGAGCTGGTTGTGGTTTTTCTAAGGAGCTTGGGTTTTGTGGAGGAGCTTGTTGTGGTTTTTGCTGAGGAGCTTGTTGGAGGTCTTTCACAGGGGGCACTTGGGTTGCTGATGATTTTGGGCTCGGGGGGCTAGGAAACCGCAAGGGTTCCTAGAGCTAGGGAGCCAGAGAGGCTCTGTTCCTAGCTGGATGGGAGGAAAAGGTTCAATTTTCAGGTAGTTTCAAGCAGTTAGCAACAACAGGAAATAAAAGGACAAACTTCTTCTTCAAGAGGTATTTTACCAGTATTAATTTTGTTAAGCATGAAAGTTATGTTGTGTAATCTGTTTGTGCCTATTTGGACTATATAATTTGAGAATTTTATATCGAAATTGATTAAATTTGCTAGTACTTCAACATACATTAGATAGATTTGTTGTAATGAAAACATAAATAGAAATTAGATGTCATGTTCAAGAAAAATTAAAGTAATTTAGATTACGAATTTACTATTTAACTTGAAGCCTTAGTAAGGGATTTACATGTTAGATGCTATTATTTCCCAAGATACAATGGAGAATATTCATGAGCACTTCTCAGATTTCTCATTTATTGAGACATCTCACTGATATGTATGATGTGACATAGATCCATATTTTTACTTGGTCGTGGCTACTATTTCACTTACATATTGCATGGATCCACAATGTATACTTTTTTGGCCATGATCACATCATGATTGGTTCTTGATGGATACACAGTGTATTTTGATGTGGCCATCATCCCATAACTTATGTCATGCATGGATTTGCAGTGTATTTATGGAAACTATTCTCTTGTCTTTATTATAGAGCATGGGTATGCCCGCCTCGGGGATCATTTTTATGTAGGATTGGTGATGCTCTTCTCCAAGATTCTTTTCCCAAATCTCTGTGACTTGATTCATAAAGTGTTTTGACCATCAGACACCTCTTCCGACCTCACACTTTAGGGGGCATATATTATAATTCTATTTTCCACCTAATCATTAGGTCATTATCACCTAAAGATCACTTATCCAATCCAACAACATTCACCACTCCTTCCCTGAGATTCTAGCCTAATTTCAACTTGGTCTCTCTTATCCTTCATTAATGGTGGGACCGAAAGTGTTGTTCACAATTTCTGTCCTGCCAGGGAGGGACCAGTCACTTTGTCTGTGTGTCTAGGGAGCGACCAAGTCTAGAAGCCCCTATTTTTGGATTTGGTTTCAATGGATAATACCTCCCACTAATTTCTTAGAGTTTATCCTATGAGCTCGAGGATATTATCCTAATAACTATATGATCTTATCCCTAAATCCCTATAAGAACCAAGCCATTTCTCATGAGGAAAGAGGAGGAAATACCTAGCAAGGTTACTCTGGTGATTTGGTTGCAAGACTTGGGAAAGGAACTTGGAAGGATACCATTGCATCATCTTCTCATTTGTAAGTTATAATATTGCTTCTTTGATTAATAGAAGACATACTGGATGTTTCCCTCTATTCAATTGTTCATACACATTTATGTATTCATTGGTAGAGAATTAGTATAATTATGTGTTATGATATACTATAAGATTTGTTGTCAATCCATGCATGATTTCTTCCTTGGTTTTTTTCATGTATGAATCAAATCTAGGAACATCCTTATTTTATGTCCCTATTTCGAGCTCAACTCTTGCAGGGTGCAAAATCCCTACAACAAGAGGTGCAAACCTAGAATTTAACATTGGCTCCAATTGGGGGTATCACCTCCCTGTAAGGTGATAAGAACAATAGTTTGTGTTCCTGATATATTTCATTTATGCCCCCCTACCACCATTCACTTTACTCCCTTTACTTGTCATGTTACACGTCTTATTTCAACTGAAATTCAAATATACAACTATACCTTGGTGCCTTTATTGGGATATGGAGTCTTTTATTCACACTAAACTACTGAATCAAACTGTAAGTCAAAAAAACTATGTACAGAATGAACCATCTCTAGTTCATTAGGAAAATTAATGCTTCAAGAAGCGCCCATTGACTAGGCCTCCAAAGATCTCATTGTCATCCATATTTTGCAATATAAAGGTATTATTATCTAGAAATTTGGCCACCTTAAATGGGCCAAACCAAAGGTTATATAACTTTCCATGCTTGGTTTTGTCTTCCCTCCTGGCATTCCACCTCAGAATCGGGTCACCTTCTTGAAAAGAATCCTTTTTGGTTTTCCTGTCAAAGGCTGCTTTGACCTTGCTCTGGTAAGCCTCGGTCTTCTCATTCAATGCTTCTCTCCTTTGCTGAACTTTAATAATTTGAAAAATTCTCCTCTGTATGTCATTAGGATCCTCCACTTCCTCCTATAAAAATTTCAACACTGGTTGACCAAGCTGGGTTGGAAAATAAACATCCACCCTATAAAATAGACAAAATGGAGAGGTACCTAGTGAATTCTTGGTGTTGGTCCTGTCATCCCATAATGCATACTTAAATTTGGAATCCCATGATTTATTATTTTTAGCCAACAATTTATTAATGATCTTGATGATGGTTTTATTTGATGACTCCACCAACTCATTTCCCTGTGGGTAATATGTTGTAGAGTGTGTCAGGATAATGTTGTAATTCACACATAAGTCAATCATGGCCTTGGATTCGAATTCTTGAACATTGTCTGTTACTAGTTTCCTGGGGCATCCAAACCTGGAAAAGTTGTTTGTCTCCAAAAATTTCATGATCACCTTGTCAATAAAATTCTTGGTAGGAACAACTTCAATCCACTTTGTGAAATAGTCAGTGGTAGTATGAATCCACCTGTATTGTCCACTAGAGGGTGGGTTTATCTCACCTATGAAATCTAGGACCCATTGTTGAAATGGGCCACTAGCAACAATGGGTTTCAGGGGTAGTGAGAGAAAGTTTTGTTTTCCAATAAATTTCTGGCACTCTTCACAAGTTCTAACCATGGAAAACACATCAGAAAAGATGGTGGGACAATAGTATCCATCCCTTAGAACTTTGAGGGTTGTATATTTGCAATGCTAGTTCCATCCACAAACTCCTCTATGCATATCTATTATAACCTGTTTTGACTCATCTTCATCTAGACATTTCAACAAAATACCAGTAGGGTCTTTCCAATATAAATTTTGTTTTAAAATGCAATACTTTACAACCTTTAATTTAAGGGACCTAGTTTTGGATATTTCCAACTCTAATGAGAATTCTAGGTGCTGTAAAAAATAAATGATATCTTTATACCAGGGTGAAAGAGAGTACTTATCAAGTATGTGCATGGTGTCCTTCCCAACCTGCATCAATGTAGAATTTGATTGGTTGAAGATATGATGAAAATCCAGTGCTTTACAGTTTGAATCAGATAACAATTTTGCAAGGTGCTATCCCTTGATTAGCTTAGTAGGCCTTATGTGCAGATCATATTCCAAAAGTTTGACTATCCACTTGCCTCTCTTCCCCTCACTGTCTAGCTAGACACGGATCTCCTTCACACTGCTGCTAGGAACATAACCTATTCTTCTGGACTACATAACATAAACCCTGAAGGAATTTAAGGCTTTGATTAAGGAATAATCTTGCTTCTCTAGTATGTCATATTTCAATTCAACATACCTGAGTGATTTTCTGAATAAGGAGATGGGTTGTGTATTCCCTTCTTTATTCTTTTGCAAAAATACATCAACAATAGTCTCATCAGAGGCAAAAGAGAAAATCAAGAATTCTTTTGAATAATCTAGGCCAACCAGAATAGGGACTTCAATTAGAGTTTGATTTATCCTTTGAATTCCTGTTTCCATTTGATGTCAGCATCATTTTTCAGCATGTTAGTAATAAGCCTAATTATCTCAGCTAAGTTTGGTACAAAACGCCTCAAAAAATGTATTTTTCCTATGAATGACTGGATGGCCTTCTTATTTCTAGGGATGTCAATTTTATGAATGGAATCTACCCTGTCTGGGTCTATCTTTATCCCTCCTGTAGATATAATGTGGGATTATGTGGCCTAGGAGATTTCCTTCTAACATAACAAAATGGTATTTTTTGGGATTCAAAGAGATTCCATACCTTCTACATTTTTGAAATATTTTCTCCAGGTGTTGCACGTGTTCATCATCAGACTTTGAAAAGATGGTGATGTCATCAAGGTATATAACCATGAAATTTTCCTTTTCACCCATAAATTCAATATCCATGGCCATCTAAAAGGTGGCCCCTACATTCATCATGCCAAATGAAATTTTTTCATACATGAATGTGCCCCATGGAGTAGTGAAGGAAGTTTTTTCTTTGTCTTCTTCAAGCAATGATATTTGGTTGTATCCAGAATAACCATCCAACATGGAAATCCTCTAGGCATCTACTACGCTTTGCAAAACATGGTCCATCTTGGGCAATGGATAGTTGTCTTTCAACGAACTCCTGTTCATGTTTCTAATGTCCACACAAGTGTATTTTACCACTCTTTTTCCTGGAAATCACCAAGTTGGATACCTAATTTGAATATCTCAAGGGAACATTGATTTTGGAATCAAGCATCCTTTTCAATTCTTTTTCAATAATAAACATGAACATAGGATTAAATTGTCTATTTTTCTGCCTAAAAGGATTCGAGCCTACCTTCGTAGAAATCTTGTGCTGAGTGATATCAGTATCAAAGGTCTTCAAGTCCTCATAAGACCATGCAAAAATATCATTTTTTTTTCATCAGGACAACATACTTGTTTCTCTAATCATCTGGCAGTGCTCTAGATATATTGACAATTTTGGGATTCGTAGTTGTCCCAATATTACAGTCCACAAGCTCATGTTCCTGAATTTTAATGACAACTTTCCTGGAGACATCATTGCTGTGAAAAAACCTCTCTAGTGGGACTAAGCACCTTGGGATATGATTTGTTTTGAGCTCTACAATGTTTTTACCAACCACCTTGTTTAGAAAAGGAGGTTCCTATTGATTTTCTGTTTCATCTTCCTCATTCTCTTGATCAATGGAGATATTTGAGAATTACTCAATGGTTTGCAGGAATCTCTTAAGCTCCATATCATCATTGAAAACCTACCATTTCTTAACATTGTCTGGTATAGTTTTTTTGTTCCTAACCTCCACCTCATATTTAACATTTGGACCAATGGGAGGCCTAAAGGTACTAGCAGCCAGAGCTAGATAATATTCCCTTTGATTGGAATATCTAGGGACAAAGGAACTATTGAAAGATAGAAATAAATTGTCAACTATGTCCCATACCTCATTTCTGTATTGTTTCAGCCTTATCTATTTTGCTTGATAGATGTCCTTCTATTAATTAACAACCAATTCAGAATCACCAAAGAATTCCAATTTGTCAATGGCCATATCCTTAGCAACTCTCAACCCCAACACCAAGGCCTCATGCTTTGATATGTTGTTAGTTGTTTCAAATTCTAGTTTGTATGAGAGCGGAACCACCTCCTTTGAAGGGGAAATTAGGACTATGCCAACACCAGAGCCTTCCTTTAAAGATGAGCCATAAAAATGCATCTTCCTGATTTCATTTTATTGGCCTGCCTCAGGATGATTTCTGCATTCACTGAGTGATATTTCTAGAACATCGTCATTTATATGGAAAACAGATGACCCGATTTCATATTCTACTGTATAAATGGGATGATTACCTAGATTTTGATGGTCATTCACAATGTAAGCAAATTGACTTATTTGTACAATATTCTGTGTTATCCTCCAAAAACATGGATGGTTGCATATGTAAGATCCATCTGTAGGGATCCTCCTACTTTCTTGGCCTAGGACTTGGATAAAAGAATGCCAAACTTGAGGAGTATATCAGCTACAACAATATCCATAACCACACTTTTCATGGGCAAATGAGATAGTGAAATAATAAGATATTTAATTAATCCAAAGAATTTAACATTTTTGGAATCAAAAGAGTAAATGTCCCAGTATGGATTGGTAATTTCTATCCTTAGATCTTCCATAAAAACCTTAGGCATGCTATTATGAGAGGCCCCTGAGTCCATAAGGCACTTGTGCACGATTTTTTCATGGACATTCAAGGATATGTAAAAAGGTGGGGAGGTATTAGACCCATCTTCAATGTGTGGGCAAGAAAGTGATAGCAGGGTTCTCATCCTGCAGACTTATCACATCAGATGATATAGCAGAAGCAAGTGGCTTCAAAAACTTCATGATAAACCTATTGAAAGGCTCATTTTTCAACAACTCTATTAAAGGTACCTGGACCTTGATCTTACTTAACTCATGCTCTATGTTAAAATAACTTGGCTTTCTGTCTGATTATTTTACCTCTGGGATGACATGTTTAGTTGGTTGTGGTTGATCTTGTTTGTCTGTTGTGTCTTTTCTTGGACCTTTCTTGGGAGGAAGATATGATTTTTTATTTTGAAATGGAATATTTTTTTTGGACCCCCTGTCTTAGGCCTTAAATCATACTTCTTTTGGGGCTAGCTTTGAAAAATATCCTCTTCCTTTCCATCATCATCAAACTGTTTTGACAATTGAGAGATTTCATAGTCCTGTTTCATTAGGTGACTAAGATAGAGATCAATTTCATTAAAGAGGACAACATAATCATCCCCAATAGAATTACTCACATCCATATCCTCAACCTCATTTTTTTGAAAAGGAGGAACAACCCTATGATATTCAACATTCCTCCTCCCCCTCTGCATGATTTGAGGGGCATTATTAGGCCTTCTAAACTGATTAGTATTCATGTTTTCAACATCCTGATATGGTCTGTTTGGCTACTTGGCTTCCCATTTCATCTTATATATTTTTGAAGTTAGGGATTTCAATGTTTAAGCCACCTCATCTAGCTTTGGGTCAGTTTCTGGTGGGTTGGAAGAAGAAGGAAGCTATTCCCTCTACTCCTTTTTGTCCCTATATGATTTTTTCTCAATTTCTCTGATGCCAAGATGTTAGAAACAACCTCAATGGATACGTCTTGCATAGATAACAAAGTGGTGGACCTCCTCTCCCTTAACATGAGAGAAAATTCAACATCAAATGCATTTTCAAAAGTGATCTTGGTTGAGGCTTTAGTTGGATTAATCTCATAAGGGATTTGTTTATACATCTTATTGAATCTCTTACTGAAGTCTGAAATAGACTCACCATTATTCCTTCTCAAATCCCCAAACTCAATTATGTAGTATAGGTAATCTCTCCTATATCCCCATTTTTTTATAAAGGCCTTATCCAATGCCTCAATACCTATGATATAGAGTCTGGGGTTAGACCATGAAGCCACTTCCTTACTTCTCGATCTAGACTTTGCATAAAAAACCTCATCCATACATCTACATGTTCAATGTTAAAATTGTCTGAAAAGCTGTAAAATGCTACCATATGTTATTCAATAGTAACATCTCCCTCACAATTGTATCTAGGTAGATATTTCATGTAGTCTCCTATGTTGGATTACTGAGAGGGGGGGTGAATCAGTAATATAGCAATTGAATCCTTTTTAACCATATAATCCAAGTGTTATATCAATGAAGCATTATCATCCAATAATTGTAGAGTAAATAAGCAATGAACAAATGAACAAATATACACATACACAGTACACCCGTGTTTTACGTGGAAACTCAAATATGGAGAAAACCACATAATTCTTTTTCTTATATGTCTTGAAGAATTACATTCATTGGAAGCACCAACTTCCTTTATTTTCTAGCTGCAACTGGAAGGAGGCTCCAACCCCCTAGATTCTTAGGCTACAACTCGAGGGAAGCTCCAACTCCCCAATTCTCTGGCTACAACTATATGGAGGCTACAATCCCCTATGTTCTTCGGCTACAACCACCTGTCCTTGCTCTGTCCCACCACCCTGAAGTAGAAGTAGAATGATGGAACCACTGTCAACCTGTCACTATGAGATATATTGCTGTAAAACTATACCAATAAATATGAACCATGCATCAACCTGTACCTCAACTTGTAATCAACCTGCACCATAAACAAGTGCATCAACCATGCACCAACCTGTACCAAATAACCTGTAATCAACCTGTACCATAAAAAAGTGCATCCAACCATGTACCAAGTATGTACCAATCATGTGTAAA
>JZKD02S2368337.1:76461-89245 GCA_000966675.3 Picea glauca | reverse complement strand
CATCTCAGTCGTTCATCTATGTGCTGTATTTACTCTGTGAGTGCAAATTTATATTTGCTCCAAAACTTAGGATAAGTTCATTATGTGGATTTGCCCAATCTTTCTCTGTTTTTATCACCATGGGGTTCGACATCAAACCTTTAAAACATCAAAGATATGGTTCAATACCGATCATCATGCCTGTTTTATTGAAATAAAGCAAACTACCCTATGATCTAACCTAATTACCTATGACATTTAGCCCATATTAAACTGTTGGACTAAGAAATTACTCTGTCCTAGGGTTATTTGACCAATATTAGGCAGTTTGGTCAAATTTATTCACTAACTAACCTAAATCGCTTGGCTAAGATTAAACTGTTTAGCCAAGATTATTCACTACTCCTATCAACATCAATTTAAAGGACTTAGCCATGCTTAAACTGTATGGACCAAATCTTTGTTATTGCATGGGGCTCTATTGAATTTCTTTTATGCCCTCTTTTCTTCTTTTTCTTTCTTTTCTTTTTCTTTTTCTCATTTTCTTTTTTCTTTTTCTCATTTTTCTTTTTCTCAAATTATTTGTAGAATGAAAAATCATTTGACAACTAAAACAATAGAAGGATAAAAATTTCCAGTCACCAGTTGATCCTATAAATTATAGGGTTATAACAGGATGGAATCTACATCAGATGGATGTAAAGACAACCTTCCTCAATGGAGATATTGAAGAAGAAGTGTATATTGAACAACCTCAATGATTCAAGGTACATTCCAAAGACACTCATGTTTGCATATTGAAGAAAGCTCTATATGGACTCAAACAAGCTCCAAGGGCTTGGTACGCCAGAATGGACAACTATCTAACAAGACTTGTTTTCTCCAAGAGTCATGCAGATCCAAACCTTTATTACAAAGTTGTGGATAACGCACCTATGATCCTACTATTATATGTTTATGATCTATTCATAACAGGTGAAGAATCTGTAATTATCCAGTGCAATAAGGAATTAGCCTCTGAATTTGATATGAAAGATCTAGGTCTCATGCATTATTACTTGGGACTAGAAGTATGGCAGAAGCATGGTGAAGTATTCCTTGGAAAAGGAAAGTACGTAATAAATATCCTTCAGAAGTTTGGAATGATGGAATGTAAGTCCATGGACACTCCTATGAATGCGGATATAAGAAAAGTGAAAGTCCTAGATTCCGATCTAGTAGATCCATCTCTATATCGATAGCTAATTGGATCATTGCAGATATTTGATTTTCTGTAAATACATTAAGTCAGTTCCAGGTGGAACCTAGACAAGAGCATTGGATAGCTGCAAAGCATGTCCTAAGATATATTCGTGGGACAATAAACTATGTCTTGATATATACCGCATCCAGTGATATCCAACTTCATGGATTCACAGACTTTGATTGGGCAGGAAGTGCAGAAGACAAAAAGAGTACTGCAGGTATGTGTTTCATCTTGGGCTCTGTTATGATATCTTGGGGCAGCAGTAAACAAAATTATGTCACACTCAGTACAATGGAAGAAGAGTATATGGGATCTTGTGAAGCATGCACAAAAGTAGTATGGCTAAGGAAGTTAATCTCCGATTTATTTGATCAGACTCCAGAATCGACCATAATATATTGTGATAATTAGAGTTGTATAAGATTATCAGAACATCCAGTGTTTCATGAAAGGTCGAAGAACATTGAGATCAAATACTAATTTATTCGAGATAAATTCCATGAAGGAGAGGCAAAGCTTGAGTATATCCCCACTGATGAGCAGACAACATACATCCTAACAAAACCTCTATCCAAAATCAAGTTTGCATATTTCCGAGAGAAGATGGGGATCGTGGAAATAACTCCCTTAGCTGAAAGGGAAGATTCTCCAAGCTAGGAGAAGGTATGGAAAAATATTATTGAAAAACATTTATTTTTGTGATTTAAATAAATCTCCAGTTAGGAGGGAGCACTGAAAATATTATTTATCTTTGTAATTGAAAAATAGTCCAGATTGGACAGATTCTTTCCTATTCGAAAAGTGGATTGAGATTTTTTACGGACAATGACTTCCCATTGTGGTTAACATGGGAGGTAGTCTGATTGCTGATGTATCATAGACAATGAATTCCCATTGTGGTTAACATGGGGAGTGGTCTAGGGCAGTCTCTCTTCTTGAGGGTTACTCAAGAAGACTATCCCGCCTCGCCGGACAACGATTTCTCATTGTGGTTAACATGATGAATGGTTTGTTTTGGAGGTTGATGCAGGACAATCTTTTCCTCTTGTGGTTAACAGAGGAAATGGTATGAATAATAATTCCTTAGGGTTGTACATTCTCTCCAGGGCGCACTTTGATTAGTGTAGGAGGAATGGCCCAGGGTGGGGAATGTTCCAAGACAATCATTCCTTAGGGTTTATACATTCTCTCCAGGGTGGACTTTGATTAGTGTAGGAGGAATGGCCTAGGGTGCAGAATGGTCCAAACATTTCTTAGGGTTTATACATTCTGTCCAGGGTGTACTTTAACTAGTGTAGGAAGAATGGACTAGGGTGAGGAATGGTCCAGGATCCGAAATCAGAAAGAATCCTTCTTCCTTGTTTGAGAAGAATGGGGCAGATAGCCCATTGCTGATGTTCTATACTGAGGGTAGATATTCTTTCATATCTCACAGACGTGAGTGAAATATTGGCCTAGATGATTCAGATTTTATCATAACATTGTTTCTATGCAGGTTGCTATCAGATGTTTGTTATGAAGAATATATGACAGTAGATGTAAACTACTGTGGTGGATATGTTATATTGTTCGTGCGGCAGATATTCTTTCAGAACTCACATATGTGAGTGAAATATTGGCCTGGAGACTGCTTGTCTCTAGATAGTAGAGATATACTACTGTGGTCGATTTGTTCCACTGTTTGTGACTATGTGTCATAGTTTGAGTAGTTGCGTACTACCTGAATAGACACAGGTGTGTTCTATCAATTGATATTGTACCAGTTGTCGTAGGATATTATCCAGTTGGATAATAATGATGGTGCTTGTGTTGCTACCAGTTGAATGGTCTGTTGTGCTCAAGACCATACCTCCCTATCTAGGAGGTAGTGTTAATATTATGGTAGCTTCGGAAGGTATGAACCTCTATTATGACCTATGATGAGATTAGAATACTCCAGAAGGAAGCAAAGAAATGAAGAAAACCCTAGACAAGTTGTTGGCTATAGAAATTTATTTAATATGAATTTATTAATAACCAGAAGGAGAAGTCAGCCCTAGTTAAACTGCCTAGACTAATATAAATAAGGGTGCCAGTTCTCATTATTCTCAACTCAGCAGTTGCAGAGTGAACTGGATCTACGTAGGTGCAGTTGCAGCTTGTGCACAAGTTTCTGGGAAGGTGTGCGCTAGCCTCTGGGTGGGATTATCTGATCATCTTGGGTTCTATTCTTGCTTGGTGCATTAGCCTATCTTGGCTATTAGATTGCTACCAATATTCTCTTCTCTGTCAAGGTCAAGGTGCTCAGAGGGTGGCTTCAGCCTGTGGTTGGGTGACGAGGGTATCGTCAATGGTAAAATGAGCACAATCTTCTATATTCTAACACCCTCATGCCGATCAATTTGAATCCACTGATCAAGTTGTTAAATGGTGCAAAATGGCGCTAAACCATGAAAATAATCCATCAAGGGATGTGCTCAGGTGTGCCTATATATACATGTTACACATGTACACGGGTGTGCCTATATTCAATCTTCAATTATTTTCTTGAGAGATTTCAAGTTAACAAGTTCTTGTCTTGTGCAGTTTTTTTTGGTATGTTGGAATCCAAGATGTAAATAGATCAATCCCATATGAAGCTGATACAATACATCAGACATGGAAAAATACATTCAGTTAAAACAAAACATTTTCAAAATGTGTTTGCATTTGATAGAAGAAATTAGTCTTGTTTTTGTTCAGTTAGCATAGAGGACACATAATCCATAGATATTTGTGAAAATGAAAATGCAGAATATGTTAAAGCTTGGAGACATACTGAACTTAATATAAAAGGGAAAATTCCACTTGCAAGCTCAGAGGAGATGGAATCAAATGAAACTATAGTGTCAGTTGATGGCGATAGAGTTTCTGATCTTGTTAGAGAAGGTAACTTTTATGTTTAGATTTTTTCAAATAACTTGTAGATGTACTTGTGTGATAATATAACACGAACTATTTGTTGTCCAATATATCCAATTATTTGCAGGAGATGTCTTTTCCATGGTTTCACTTGTAGACAACAATGAAAACGTGAAATATTATTTGATGCGATGCACAAAACAAAAGATGAGGTTATTAGAAGATTTTGAGGATAACGGTTTTATATATGAAAGAGGATCCATTGTATTGAAAGAATAGTTTTTTCAAGAAACCCATCAAACTGATACTCATGTTCACTTTCAAGACTACCAGTCATATGTCACAAGTTTTCAATATAAACATAGTTACCAACTTAATGAGAACTGTGACCTCAAAACGAGAACTCTAGCCCAAAAAACCCATATTTTCCCATAAAAAACATCAAAATCAACCCCCAAATCAAAAAGTGGTGCTACCGGTAGCACCATTTTTTAAAACGGGGTCAAAATTACAACATTTTTCAAACGTGGCCTTCAAACATTAGACAGTAGCTCAGAAAAACCTTAAAATCAACACCTAAAAAAGAAGATGTTTTTGATTTTTTTTTTCTTTTCAAAATGTTAAATTTTGAGATCATTTGAAATCGTATTTTTATCACTTGGTACCATTAAAACAAAAACCTCAAAATCAACCATCAAATTGAAAAGTATTTCTACCGGTAGCACCCATTCTAAAATTAGGGTATTAAAATTACACATTTTTATAATGTGGTAAAAGAACTCATCATTACTGTAAACAAAATCATAAAAACAACCCTTAAATGTTTACTTTTTAAATGTTATCATCACGCAAAGTAGAAGGTAATACATAATGCCATGAAAATATCACAATATACTTTAGAAATTCAACATCACTTTTTAATAATTTTTTCCTTTTAACAATAAAAAAGTAAATACAAGTTACATTGAATGAAACATAAATAGTTTCTTAAAAGTATTATTATATTGACCATATTCAAAACATATGAGCTAAGACATTTTATTATATTATCCATAATAAAAAAACATATCATTCATAAAACATAACAAAAGATTGATAACTTCATATAAGATCATATGTAAGTTCAATGCTCTTTTTTAGTTACCATACAAACATCATATGGATACAAAATTCTTAAAATGTTCGATACACTTATTTAGATTGACTCATGGTTTCTGAAATACCATCAGAGTCTACATTGTCTTTAGATGAATGTTTTTATGAAGATGTATATGATCCATACTCTTCTATATTGTCGATGAATGCACCATCTGAGTCTACATGCATGCCCAACATTTCAGATGTCAAATGTATTTTAGATCTACGACTGGGTTCAACAGACTCCCATCTTGCATTTATTTCTTGCAGCAACGACCTCTTGATAATCTTTGTTGTCTTAGAGCAAAGAGTTCCTCTCTTTGTCAAATTGAAGTCATAAACAAGTATGCCAACATCATCTAATTTTAAGAGGTTAGTGCGATGACGAGTTTTATTTTGACCCTTTCTTTTTCTCTTTCTATTCACATGTTTCTCAACCACCATCTCTGGCTTGTACATGCCATTGAATGGGTGTGTACTTGTTGCATACCAATGCACTTCAATTGCAACAGCATCAACATTTTCTTTCCCAATCTTTATAACCTTTCCTATCCAAAATGGATAACCATGTGGATCCTCAGTCGATAAAACTGCAATCATGCTACCCTCCTTAATATCTTGTACTGAACCCTTGTAAAGATCTTCCATGGCTTCACGTTGTGCACGTGACCTTCACGAACCAATATACATTTCTCTTTCCTCTACTTGTGTAATCTCAATAGCACCTTCAGATTCTTGAACTTCAACAATGTCTGTTTCTTCAGATTTATTTGGCATATTTTGTGGCCAATGAAATGGAGTCCTCAACATTGTATCTTCATTTGTTGAGGTTGAAATTATGTCACTTTGACTATTGAAAAAAGACTCCCACCAAACAGAATCCGCAACATCAAAGTACTCATATGTATTCTTAATGAACTTTTTAATTTCTTCCAGGTATTCTGAATAATCTACGTCTCTATTACGCCTTCATGCATTATGCATTTCAACAATTGATTGTAAAAATAATAATTAAAGTTAAATTTAAATATGATTTTTTAACTTTTTTTTTAGCTTTTGTCTAGTTTTTTATAGTTTTTTTAGGTAATAACCTAAAAAACCTACAGTTATAGGTTATATAACATATAACCATAGGTTATAAGTTATATAACATATAACACTAGGTTATATGTTATATAACATTAAACCATGTTATATGTTATATGTTATATAACAATGTTATATGTTATATTAAATATTAAACAAAAGCACTAAAAATACCTGAATCTACAAGGAGTATCCTTTGGAAGCATAATATTTAAAAATTGTGAAGCTTAAGGTGCCCAAACATTTATGTTAAATTCATTGGAAATCCTTAAAACTTCATTTTGTAAAATAGGAATTATTAAAAGTGATGAAAGAAAATAGCAAATATAAACATCTTTGTAGGATTAATTTGTAACACCTCAAATTATTACTAAACTAAAAATGCATACCATGGGAAAAAAACTCCCCTAATCATGAAACTTAGCCATCTCCCACACTTCCTCCTTTCCATGAATTTTCACAATATTTGATAGCTCTACAATCAAACAATACCAAGGACTTGTTAAAAAAATTAAAAAATAAAAATAAGTAAACAATTGAATTTTTTTTAGATCTTCCTTGGTTATAAACTATTTTTTCAAAAAATAAATTTAAACTAATGCATACTACTCAATGTTGGTGCCCATGAATGAAGCCTTCCCAACCATGAAATAAATAAAGGTAACTCTAGTTGACCAGATATAGACTCTACAACCTTGGTGTAAATATCTCAGATATAACACCTCATGTAGGTAAACTTTCCACCTCTTTTTTCACATTCATTGTCGTAGTGTTGTTGTGTTCACCAATGGAGAATTAAAAAATATCTCAAATCCTGAAAAGACTTAACATCATGGTTAATTTTTACTATATAGAGCCAAAGGTGATTTGGATGGAGTCATCATTGCTTAGTTTGTCTCAACTTTGGCCGATGAATAAAAAATCCATCCAAGAGCCTTCCCATTGGAGTCTTTAGTTCTATCATTGTTTACCTATCCTATTGTCGTGTGTACTCTATAGAATTATGCTTCCTTGCCCCCCGCGGCTAAGGCACAGTCCCATGGATAGCGAAATCGATATAAAATGGAGTGAATTAAAAAATACTACGCCTATAACTGCAGTTGGATTTGATGAGAAAATAAAAGCACAGATATTAAAATAAGGAAAACCTGCAACTTTTTCTATGCTAAGACCAAGCCCAATAAAAGAGTATGCAAAAGACATAATGGCTGCAATGATTGAAAGCCACGAAATTTCCTCCAAACTATGTAGCTGAGACAATATAAGTTCTAGCACACCAAAGATAATCATATATAGCACCCATGGCTTGGCCGTGGGGGCTAGGGCAATGCTTGGCATCGCCCCAGACCCCCGTGGCTAAGGCACAGCCCCATGGGACTGTACCTTAGCCGCAGGGGGGCTGGGGAGATGCCGGGCAATGCCCTATCCCCCATGGCCTAGCCCCCACGGCTGCAATGATTGAAAGCCACAAAATTTCCTCCAAACTCAGTAGCTGAGACAATATAAGTTCTAGCACACCAAAGATAATCATATATAGATTGCCTGAGAGAATAATTTTGTGAATGAAAATAATTGTGCCCAAAATAAACCAAAAACTGAGTGCGCATGATAATGGAAGAACTGATAGTGTTACATTCAAAATAGCTAGTATATAGCTAAATTAAAAAATATATATATAACATGTAGTCGCATGAATGTGTTTCTCATCGGTTCTTGAACCTTCGATCAATGTCTAATGAGGGAAATGGGTAATGTTGAGTCAAAGCCAGTAGAGATTCCAATCAATGGAATCTGCTAATATTTCATGTTGAAAACAGTGGCATTCTTGAGAGATATAGTGATCCCTGCTACTGATCCTATGGAAACAACCAGAGTTACAAGAAGGCAGACGAAGCTAAGGAACTGCAGGAGGATCAATTTTCTAACCCACTTTTTAATACTGGTTTGAGCAATATACATTTCAACAGGAAAATAAACAGTGAGAGGGCATAATGACATGGCATCGATAAGCCCCATTATGTCGTTGAAAAATGGCAGAAGCATTGCAATCAGACTCGTCGACACCACAAGTGCGCTCCTTAGTAACAGACGAAAAATTGTGAACCAGACCGATCCACAAAATGGAAACTTTATAGTGTAAACCCTATGGACAAAGCCACTCATTTTCCATCTACCACGAACCCAGTCTTTGATTACTGCAAATATAGGCTAAGTGAAAACCTGCCAAAAAACCAGCAGTAAACCGATAAGCTAATCCAGTGGAAAATGAATGGTAATGAACAAGGTAAACATGCAATACCAAGATACCTAATATGCACCCACTATGTGAATAATGATGTATAGGTTAGCAATGTCAATCAACCAGAATGGCTCATAGAATCCAAACCCAGTTAGCATATTTCCAGGAGCATCATTCCCGAAAGCCGCATACCCTACCAAGCCTATGGACATGTAGAAGAGCGTCGTCACACTTAGTCCCATTCTAGTTGCCTTTTTCATTATTTTGTTCTCCAGTGGGGGAGATTTCAGGGTATCCCGTGCAATGTATAATTGCAGAGTGAGCAAGAGAAATACAAACATTGGCCACTTACATGAAAAGAAACAACACTACTAGCACTTACCTGTATTTCAATAAGAACAGTTGAAAATGAGTAGGAAAATGCCATGTTTCCCAATGATTGGAACATATAACATATAACATATAACATATAACATTGTTATATGTTATATAACATATACATATCGTATATGTTATATGTTGAGCAACTGAGAGGGGGGGTGAATCAATTGTTACCGTGCTTAAACAATTATGCTTCTTTTTAAGCTCTTTACTAGGCACTCAATGACACCAACTAGAAGGAAGCACCAACTCCCTGGTTTCTATAACACCAACTAGATGGGAGCTACAACTTCCTGTGTTCAAGCACCCACTTGAACCTCTGAGGACACCAGTCCTCCCTACCACCTCCCTACCACCCTGGTTTATAAATATGAGTTACTGAAAATTATTACAGTGATATAGTGTTCAACAACAACTTACCAGTCTCATCACTGTTTTGCAAGATTTCGCTGCTCTGTCTTCCTCACTATCTTCCTACATGCATCCATTACACTTTCTGCTCTTCTGCCTCTTGTGCCCTCTGCGCCATTCCCATTCAATGAACCTTTTGTCTTCTTTCCATTTCTGTTGTTGCACTCCACCTCCTTCTTCACACATGCATCCCCCAACCACCACAACAACCCTGATCTCTTCTTTGCTCCACATTCTTATGCTCTCTATGCCTCTTGTGCATGCCCTATGTCCAATGGTTCTGCATACTCATCATGGAAACTCTTCAACTTCTCTGTTTGTTAATCCCATGTGTCCATCATCACTGGGTGTCATAATCAAATTACTTCGCATCACTAGCAGTTAAGATTCTTCATCTTCTGTTACAGTCGAGCTCAACTACTCTGTTGCAGTTACAGGCTCCAACGCTCATTCAACTGTCAATCACCTCCATGAAAAGTTAGTGTTCTACTTGTAGATTCCTTGAGATCCTTTTCCTCCTTTGTCAATCACCTCGAAGTGTCTTCGAGTCCTCTAGCATAAACCATCTATGGTTTTTGACAGCTACACCATGACGTGCAATAGTAGCCCTTCGATTTGATTCAATTTCATCTGCACCGTTGGATGACTTTCATTAGTCTTGCATTCATTTTGACATTTCTCTCTTCGGCATTTCAGGATCACCATGGTGGAGGATTTTAGTACTCTCCATTTCCCAACCCCCAAAACTCCAAAAAGGAGCTTGTCTTCACTAACTCCTTCCCCCATCTTTCGCTGATGTGAACAAAGGTTGTGACCTCTAGCTGAGCCTAACCATGTTTCGCATTTCGGATTTTTGGCAATTGACATTCATGTGATCAAGTGTCTCCACACTCCATGTCGCGATCCCTGAAATGGAGCTTGGTTTCTCTAGCTCTTTCCTCTATCTCTTACCGATGTGACCAATGGTTGTGACCATAGCCTTATTCAAAAGCTGCATTTCACTATTTCGCGTTTCGACACTTCATCATTTCGGCGAATCAACATTTCAGTATTCCCGTGGTAAATTTTATTGAATCTCCATGTCGCGATGCCCGAAACTCTAAAACGGAGCTTGTCTGTGACATTTTGCGACTTCAGGTTTCACGATTTTGGGACTCCTCTGATGAAGAGTCTTTACTCTTGACTCCTCCTACTCCCGGTATCCAAAACTTCGGTATGGAGTCTTTATCATTTCTGGACTTCGGGTTTTGTGACTTTGGGACTCCTTATGATGAGAGTCTTTGTCATTTCCATCTCCCGGTATCCAAAATCCTAGTATCTAGTACTCCAAGCGATGCGCCTGTTTTGGGTTTTCGCATTTTGACACTTCGGGACTCCTAATGATGTGATTCTCTGACATCTCCATCTCCCAGTAACCGAAATCCTGGTATCCAACACTCTGAGTGATGTGCCTTTTTTCGGGTTTCGGGATTTTTCATTTTGGCACTTCGGGATTCCTGATGACGAGAGTCCGTGACATCCCTATCTCCCATTATCCGAAATCCCAGTATCCAACACTCCGAGTGATGTGCCTTTTTTAGGTTTCGGGATTTCACATTTCGGCACTTTGGGACTCTTGATGACGAGAGTCTGTGACATCCCTATCTCCCGATATCCGAAACTCCGGTAGCTGAAACTTCGAGCGATGCGCCTATTTCACGATTTCGGGGTTTCACATTTCGCGACTTCGAGACTCCTGTGTTGGAGAGTCTCAACTCTTGACTTCTCCATCTCTCGGTAACCGAAACTCCGAAATGGAGTCTTTGTTGAGGTGATTTTTTGGGGTTTCGCATTTCACCTTGCTCGTTAAAGAGCGTGTAAGTTCTCCTGGATCCAACGTCGGTCAGACCTCGGGCTCGGATCTGATGTTCATCGAGAAATATTCAATGAGATCCATCGCTGCATACTCTGATCTTGTCGAGCTTGCTCTGCAGCGTCTTCCCAAAAGACTTCTGGTGCCCGCCTAGCACATCCTTCCTGTACTCAAGCCATCATCGCTACTATACTTGCCATCAATGACAAGCATACACTGCCTGTAGTGCCCAGGGCTTAGCCGTGGGGGCTAGGGCAATGCTTGTAACATATAACCGTGTTATATGTTATATAACATATAACATTGTTATATGTTATATAACATATAACATGGTTATATGTTATATAACATATAGCTATGCTATATATTAAATAACATATATGTATCATATATGTTATATAACATATAGGTATCATATATGTTATATAACATATAACATTGTTATATGTTATAATAACATATAACAACATAACATATAACAATTGATGCAAAATTAGCATATATTAGTAAGGGTGTCCACTTTTTTTCATGACTTCTTTACCATGTTTTTTTCACTAAGAAATGTCTTCGATGCCTTTTCAATTCATATGCTTCCTCATAAAAAACATCATGAGCTTGAAGTAGTAAGTAATCGATTCGGTATTGTTTTACCGAGATATACAATGAATTAATCTCCTTGCATAGACATACTTGAAACACACATTTTTAAAACCATGCATATCTCTACTATTTAGACATGCATATCTCTATTATTTAAACGGGCTATAGTTCAATTGGACAAAATTTGAGAGAACGCAACAATGTTGTTATATGTTATATAACATATAACAACATTGTTATATGTTATATAACATATAACAACATTGTTATATGTTGTTATATAATGCAGTTTTATTCAACAAAGAATTAATGCTATTCCATCTTTTCCAAAGGAAATGCAAGAAGTTGGCTTGAGGAAAGGAGATTTTAGTGAATCAAAGGTGGACAAATTGTCAAAGGAACCTCAAGTACCATTAGGAGGAATGATTGGAAGGGATAACTTTGGAGAACTTGCAGATATCAAAGAACCAATGGAAGAACAAAATGACACAATGGAAGCACAAAATGACGTCGAAGAAGATGATGATATGTCTGTTGAGCATGATGAATTTGGGATATATGATATTGTTGATTATTTTAAAGATGGCTTTGAAGACGATGCTCAATTTCGCAAATTTTTGATGAGTTATAATTGTAATGATTTGACTTTCATATTTGAAAATAAGAATAAAGATGTATCTCTTTTTGTTTTGTGATGAATCTTTTTATTGTTTCTTTTTTCGTTTTATTTGTATGTGAATCACTATACATTGGAAAATTTTATTAAATGTTGTCATTTTTTTACTTCAAATGTATAAAAATATGAAAGAAAATGATAATTTTTTATAAAATGTAGACTTTTTTTGTTCAATTATGTCCATAAAAATGTTTTATTTGACATGATATTTTAAGGAATATGTACCAAAATGTATAGGTTTTTAATGATATATGGCTATAAAATGTGTATTTTTTTGATAAATATTCAAAAGTAGTG
>JZKD02S2368337.1:49457-68803 GCA_000966675.3 Picea glauca | reverse complement strand
AGTTACTTTGATACAAAATGGCTAAACAACTCTCCAATGTTTTTGGGCCTCCCAACTCCTCACATAGTAAGTTTTTTGGAGTATTTGAGCGAGATAAAGTTGGGAGGAGAGGATGATTTGATAAAATTGTTTTTTCTCACCCTGCCCTCCTACTTAAAAAATCATTTTAAGAGTTGTTTCAAGGACAGGGGTATATCATATTTCATACACCTCATCAGTAGGTTTATAGACCTTACTAAGCCAGATTGCCAGATGTATGAAGATGTCCCTCAAAACCTCACGGTAACCTTACACCACAAAGGATTCACCACTAAGATTGTAGAAGATATCAGGAGAGCTTACCATGATCAATACCAAGAATCCTATGATATAAGAGACAAGGTTTATGAAGACCATTATCAACCCCTTGAAGAGGAGCAATACCTCTCCCATAATCCAATAGAATGCGACGAAGATATAACCAAAGATGTGAATTATGAGGATGAAGAACCAGTAATCACTCCTCAGCCTGATGAAGCTATCCAAGTACTTGAAACTCTTGCACATGAAGGATTAAGCGAGGTAAATTATTCCCCCTTCCAAGTTTTTAGTGGTTCTTTACCTTATGACACAGAGAGTACAGAAGTATTGGATGTTTCGACTCCTCCATGTTATGATATTGATACTGACATAGATGATTTTGACGAGTTCATACATGTTGGGAGACATAGATGGGATGCATTTAGTTATGATATAGATCCCATATATGACATAAAATGTCATCTCCAAGTGTTTACCTCACAATTATCATAGCAAGATCTTGAACAATGGCAATAAGGAGATGAGGTTTTTTCCCATACCTTCCAAAAGACTAAGGATGACCCAATACCTTATTTTCCTGATGATTTTCGGTCATACCTTGAGGACTTTGATGTCTATTATTCTGAGCATTTGGATTTATTTTGTGAAGATGATTGTCAATCACCTCTCTGCTCAAATTTTGATACAAGTGAGACAATTTTTTTCCTAAGGAAAGTCTCTCATGAATTTTCACTCGAGCCACCTGTTATTACTTTACCGTGCTGGCCCATTAAAGGTGTGCTTGGGAAGTATATTTTTAATGTAGAGTTTCCTCTTAGGAAAAACCTAAACTCCAAGGGTTGGTAGGGTACTGAAAGTTTCAATCAGTTCTTCAAATTTCCCTTGGTAGTTTGTCAGTCGTCTGCTAGGTCTTTGTTGATCCCTTTCTTGACTTTAGAGCATGAGGATGCCCTAGGTAGCCAGTTTGCAGGCCATTTTAGTCAGTTTTATGAACCTTGCCCTCCTCATGACCCTTTCTTGAAGTGGATTGAGTACTTTCCTCAGAGATTGAATTGGCAGTATTTTATCCCACGCACCTACCTCCATGAGTTAGATTTCGAGATTTCTGATAATATGATATATATTCTAACCCATGACTTTTTTGTGCTCGATTTATCACTGTTTTGGTCTGTGATAAAGAAAAAAGGCAGGTATTGAGGAACATTGTTGGATTGGATTCATTGGTTATTTGACTACACCAAACATCCATCCCAAGGTAAGTATGAGTAGGTAGGCATTTTCTGTGTATTATACCATCTACATTTCATGTTTGTTTCCTCATATGCATTTTGATTGTTTTATTTCATATGTATACATGTTATATTTTGTGGGGTGGCAATACCACCCCACCTTTGTTGCTTATGTATCTTTTTGAGTGTGAGAAGGTCTGCAGGTTTATGCCAGAGATGTTGAGGTTCTCATGTGCTCTACGGTGAGCACATGTCCCCGAGTTGGAGCCAGATGTTATCCCTGATTTCTAGGGATGACTAGGATATCATGTCTCGAGGCCCACAGGTCCTAGACATGGAGTACCGAGAGCAGGATTGACCTGAGCATGGCCCTGGAGGGCCCATCCTTCTTCTTCCTTGCCAAATTTGTCCTGTCAGCAGCAACAACATTCATCACCATCGGTTTGGACTTGCATCGGAGAAGACTCTTGCTCCATGAGGTAATTGGTCCAGGTATCATGGTATGTGTCATGTTTGATCGTTATAACTTTCTTATATATGCATCAGGTTCCTTACATTTTTGACAACTGCTTGGATCTTACACTAACACACTTGACCATTGTTGGGGGGATTGACGGGATGCCCTAACAAGCTTGTATCCATGGGTTTTGGTTAGCCACTAGGGGGGATTTGAAGAGCCATCGTCGGCTCCCACCATACAATCATTTTACATCTTATCTCCCATGCATCCATCCCATTCCCCTAGTCTGGGCATTAGGATGACCTATTTGAGGGGTTACACTTGGTCCTGTGGGAAGAAGGGGCTAAAGGCCCAGGGGGTAAAAGCAGTTGGTAAAAGATAAAATCCATAGGGAATAAAACCTAGAGATGCCTCACCCAGGGATCCTTGAGAAGGCAATAAAAGGCCTCTCGATAAGAAACAAAAGGGACCCAAAGAGAAATAACAAAAAACAAGGCCTAACCAAGAGGATGGGAGGTCTCATCATGAGCCAGCTCATTATGTTCATAGGTATCTAGTAGTATGACGTTTCCATTATCTGGTCACCACGCCAGGGCAATGACCCTTGGTTGCATGGCCAAGGGAAAGGGGGTCTCATCATGAGCCAACCTTATCATTTCTGCAAAAATACTAGTGGGTAACACTGTTAGCTCTGACCACCACACCAAGGAAGTGTCGTTTGGTCAGACCTTGAAGTAAAAAAGAAAGAAAAAACAATAAATAAATAAAATAATAAAGGCAATAAAGGCACTTGGAAAAAAGTGCATCCATGATGGGTACAACTCACCTCCCACAAAGGCACCCACGAACAATACCTACCCCTGGTCTTCACTATGACTGGACATCCTTAGACCATATCACTTCATGTACATGGCTTGAATAATCTTCTGTGGAAACTTTCTTCTTTTTATGGATACTAGCCCAATAGGTTGTTCTGTCTATTTCTTCAACTTTGTATAGTAGATCAGTGTAATGTCTTTGAGCTATTAGAGGATATGCTAGGGGTCTTGTGCATGTATTTGATGAATTTAATGATGAAATATGATTGACATTGCTATGATACCGAGGACTGATGATCCCATGGAGGGCGAAGTTTTTGATGTGCAGGACCATGCCCGACGGACAGGTACCAGTGGACTGGTACACATGGGGAGATGATTAGCTCGGGCCTCTATGGGGCTGAAGAGCCCATCAGATGGTTGTTGGGATGGCATAAACAAGGCAGTTCTATGATGAGCCTTTTCACATGAAGAAAGAAGGACGTTCCACCCAGGATACTTTGGCAAAGCACGACCTAGGGGGAATTACCCACTTCAGATGGAACGTTTTCCTCTTGATGGACAAGATATCACCCATGAGATTTGGACCTCACCTTGAGCGTGTGGCAGTTTGATGAGGTGATTGGCACGTGTGACAGCTTGGAGGAGCCTTAAAGGGGCTAACGTCTAGCTTATGGATGTTGGATATACCCAAAAAGGGCCAACGTCTCCCTCAGAAGGGCTTGATGTCCCACCTTTTGCTTAGTTTATGTCATTTTTCTAGCAATTAATGTAAAAACAATGTAAATTTTGTAGTTAGCCTTGTTGGTTGTTTTAATGACCTATTTTGTAATTAGAAGGTCATGGATTGATATATATTGATGATGTTTTTCCCTCATTTTAACATAACACAATTCACTCTCTTGTGAGATTTCAATACTTGCACCCTATCTTGGGTAATTTTGGTGTTTTAAGTGAGGCACTACTTTTGGAGGAGGATTTCTTTTGGAATATATGGTGTTTCTCTCAAGGAAGGTTTACAACTAGGGTTTGATTATGCTTTCTTCATGTCATGTAAGTGAATTTTTCATGAAAAACTTCTTAAGTGAATGGTTGTAGGTTTAATTTATTACATTTTTCTATTATATTGTTGAATCTTGAAACCCTAGGTAGAAAGCACACAAGTAGGTCATTGCTATATGTCCCCTTGTTTGAGAAATAGTTTTAGCCATTGAAGAAGGAAGATATAGCCTAGCCATTGCTACACTTTTTCTCCCTTTTTTTGAGCTAGCATTGAAGTTATAGGTTGAAAAGAGGAGACGTCCTAGGCCTAGTTGAATCTACACCTAGGGTTTTCACCTTCTATGGTTTGAAAGCCTTGCCCCTGCAACACTTTCTCCCTTAAATCTGTACTTTGAAGCTAGCCGTTTTGCCAAGTGTATTTAGAGAAAGAGGAAAGAGCACGAGGCCTTGCTAAAGCAACATCGGAGTGAGCCTCCTTCTCTTATGGTTTTGATTTTAAGGCCCTTCCATTGCAGCACCTTGGAACCCTACCTTCCAGTCTCTAAGTTTGAGTCTTCCCGAGACCTTTTTCCCTTGTTTTGAATCCATTTACCCTAAGGCACTGGTAATTTCTCCAACGTTGAGCCTGTAGTGTACAAAATCATCTTTCAAACTTTAAATCTTTGAAACCCTAACTAACCCTAATGCTACTAACCTAGGATGACGTCATACCTAGCGCAACAACCCTTTTGACCATTAAATAAGCAATTAAATTGATGACGTCAAGCATTTATTGAACAGTTATTGATTGAAAATACTATAGGCTTAATCATTTGGTATATATTGATGAATTGGTGATCTTTCATAAGCTATTTAGTAGAACGTTGACTTCATCTTGTCTATTACATTGCTTAATAATTGAAATCAGATAGTTAAGAAGTACTAACCCTTTGAGTTATAGCCTGCAAATATTGTATTGCATTGTTATCATCTTGTTCCAGGCAGGTGCTTTCAACAGGGACTTCACCTCTTTATTAGCTGATTAGCCAGATTATCTGATACTGGTGGTAACCTGTGAGGGGGGAAAACCTTAACTCTTGACCTTTTATTCATAGCCTCTTCAAACCCCAGGTTACTGGGGACGTCTCCCCTGGGAAACCTCCCTAAACAAAAATAATCTCCCCATTGAGGTGACATTGGGTGGGGAAGGTTTCTGTTACGCCAGTTTGTCCACTATCCTGTACCTTGTGACCTAAAAAACAAACTGCGCGATAACAGGTTCCACATCCATTTTAGGATGATAACAAAAACTAAGACATTTAACTCCAAAATTCTGGACTCTAAGTCATCGCTTTAAGATAGATCACTTCATACCTACAATTCAAACCTGCAAAAAAAAACAGAATTCAAAAATTAAAAATTTACAATTCAAACATGCAAAATAAAACATAATTCAAAAATTAAAAATTTACAATAAAATTTATTTACAAATTTAAAATAAAATGTACACATGTACCATTTTAGATTTAGATAAATTTAAAACAAGTTGTGATTAAAATAAAATTGACATACATACCAAAAGAGTTAATTATCATCCTCCAACATACTCCTTTCCACCAAATATAATGTAAACATATTTTCCACCAAATATAATTTAGACATCTGTAATAATGAAAAACAATAATAATAAAAAAACAAATAACACACATTAACATATATACTTTAACTAAATATTAAATAAACAATAATTAATAATAACATACCCAACCATAGTTAAACATATTTAAGATTTTCCCTCACAAAGTTCAAAAACGTCCAAAATAGTTACTCTCTACATTAAGCATACATGATTTAAACAATTTGTAAAATCTGATCTAAAATCTTAAAAAAATTTAAAGAGAAAAATTGTGTTCTTAGTAAAACAAACTTGTATTCAGAGTTAGATAATAATCTGAAAATAAATATAGAACTGTGTATGAAGAAAGTTCACAAATCTTCATATTAAGTCATTCTTCCAATGAAATACTTATCTCCTTGTGGATAAAGTCCCAAATCCTTCAGGTGAAATTCTCATCCCAAGTGATATTATTTTATCTTATTTACTCAGCAGTAAAATACTAATCTCCTTAGCAGTAAAGTACTTCTCTAATATTATGCAGTGGTCATATAATCAAATTTCATAATCGTCTTTCAAATTAAAGGACTCATAAATATCCATATTAATCCATTCTTCCAAGAAATTACTTGAAAGTTCAAAAATCTTCATTTTAAAAACCATACTTCCAGAAAATACTTATCTCCTCTTTCTTTGGTGGAATAAATGTTCTCATATAATCTTTCATGTACATGAAGAAAACACAAATCTGCAGATATATTAAGTCATTCTTCAAAAACCATTTAAATCCTTCATCTTTGGGATGTATTCATATTACATATAATCAAATTCTCTTTGAAATTATCTATTAGCTAGCTCACATATACAATATGTGTGAGCTATATCACATATACAATATGTGTGAGCTAGCTCACATATACCTATGCATAGCTTATTTGTAAATCTACTTGAATGTTGGTTTTTGTGGTTAGTAACCAATTTAGTTAAGAGTTTGACAATAATACCCTGGAAAGAACGAATTCACTTCATTGTATGTAGAAAACAAAAATGTCCATATTACACCATTCTTGGACAAGAAGGCAAGGAATTCAATCGAAGAAAATTTAGAAACTTCCCCTTTTCTAATATGAGATATAGTATATTCTCAAATAATCAAATGTTCAAGTTCAAAATTAGGTTCTCATCATTATCTAAACTCAAATAAATTTGAATTTACCATTTAAGACAATTATAAGCTTATATAGGGGTTATATATATTTCAAAATAATTGATTAAAGCATTGAATAGGAAAGGCTAAACTAAAAATTTGGTAAAAGTAAAAAATATAAGCTTATTCAACATAAGTTTGAACACTTTCATATAAAACCCCAATAGAAAAGAAAATTAAAACTCACTAATGTGAAATGAACACACATTTATGAATCAACATGAATGGATGCATCCTTCCCAGGTATGGGTGCTTCCTTCGCTTCCTCCTCAATCCCAATCTCCCTCCCAAGAACACTCTTAGGTACTCTCTTCTTCACATTACCCTATATAACACATTTCAAATTTGAAAATTTAAAAATTAAATTTAAATAATTTTAACACATTAAATTTAAATGATTTTAGCACATGCAATGATACCTGTAAACTCCCACCATATTCAAACTCTCCCAATGAGAATTGAGACAAGCCTGCCCAAGTAGTAGGAGATGTAATAGGGATCTGTGAACAACAAAACTAAGAAATAAATCTTGGATTCAGTGTGTTCACATTTATACAAAATTATAAATGTTATTGATCTTATTCAAAAGATTGGAGATTGGACAACTAAAGTGGTCATCTATGGATATTAGAAAACACTTACTTGATTCAACCCATCCAAATTTAAACTTGTGGAATAAGGTCCCCTATTTACTGGAAATTCATTTAACATATCTCCAAACTGCAATTAATGACAATAACAACGCAATTATTTCTATAGATGCAATGATATGTATCTAAATCTAGGATTAAAAGTAATTTATCCTAAAATGCATAAAAAAATTACTAACTAGAACACATACCAATCTGTTGTTTGGGTCATCATTCTGAATGACCTTCTTCCAACCATCACGAAAAAAATTGCATACTCCTTAAGATCTTCTACTGACATGGTATTTAACTCCACATATGTTTTATAAACAAATATGGCTCGAGAATTGTTTTCTTCTCGCTGACGGTTCAAGCCAACACCAACACCATAAAAAATCGATTCCAAATTTTCCCTGATTACATTCCTAGCCTCTTTTCCAACCTCTGATGAAGCTTGCAACTCTGAATGCGAAGAAAATTCCCCTGTTGGGTGATATACTAAAGGTCATGGAGGCCTCTGCAATGTCGCATTTCGATATGCCCATTTTTTATCATATGTCCATCATTTACCAACCCCATAATAATCGGATGGTAGACTAGTATAATCAGGGCGCATGTTAATAAAAAACTATGGATAAAAGTGTCTTGCAAAATAGTGTGGAACCTCATCGTTCCACGACAATTTCCCATATGCTGCCAAAAATCTTTTATATAGATGTCCTGCAATGTCGGGGTGCTTAAAATATTGCACCTTCATCATCTTCTGCTTTGGCCCATCTTTGAAATTGAACATTGAAATTGCATTTTCTTTCGAAAATTTGTTTTTAACTACGTCTCATTTATCAGGGAACATTGCCTCTGACTTTCGCTGCCTCATTAGATCGATAAAACTATCAGTGGTTGGCTCCATATTTTGATATGCATCCATAAAGTTTTGCAATGAATGCAAAACAATCTGCAAGCTTTGTTTACTCTCCTGAGGGAGTTCCAAGACCTCCAAATCATTTTCCAACCTCCTTTTAACACTTGAGCATCACTCAAGGGTCATTGCTTCAGTAATCCCTTCCTAGGGAAGTTCGTCACCAACATTTGAAGGATAGGTGGACATAGGCATGTAATTTTTTGTTTCTTGATAACGTGGCCTCCTAAATCCACCTTCACCCTCTGCACCAACATTAGAATCCTCATGACACCCACTCTCTCTTTCATTCTTGTCCCTTGATTTAAACTCATTGTCTACATACACATTTGTAAGTAATTACAACATTTGACTTGACATAAATTTAAATACACAAAAATACAACAAAAATAAACAAAATCAAAGAAAATTACCAAAAATATTCTCTTGTCCTGAGATATTCCCTACATTCTCATGTGTAGGAGTATCAATATGCAACCTATATAAGAAGGTTGAATTCATAGCACTTTCTTGAGAACATTCTAGAGTTGATCTATTCACAGACTTGTTTGATAATCTCCTTTGACGAGATTGTCATTGGCCGCTCAGAGTCTCAGCCAAAGAAGGGGTTCCTCTTCTTCCTTCTTGGGATATCATAGACCATTTGCGAGGAATGTTTGGTGAATCCAATTTCGACATTTTTCCTCAATGTCTAAATTCGTGAAAAGTTAAGCACAAGACAAGTACGAGTTAATATCTCCAACATTGACCAAAAAATAATAAGAAGAAAGAAAAATAAATAAGACAAAATTAATAGAAATGTTCTTTATGTTAGACACAATTATAATAGGGTGATGCATAAATCCACTACGCATGCCCATTTCAAATATATTTTGGTTTCTTACTATTAGCACAAATAACCTTGGTAAATCCACCAAAAATGGAAACAATATTTAGACGAGCACATATTAGGACATAAAGTTGATGGAATGCTCCAAAAATAAAAGTGGCAAGGCAAAGTCACAACATGATAAGAAATTACTATGATGGAAACACATAATATATTAAGAGTACATGGGTCAAAGTCTAGTAATGGAGTAGCAGTTATTTATATGGGCAATCAGATTTCATGCATCCAACATGTATGGAGAACAGTCCATAAAAATCAACGATTAAATTTATGCCATGTTTGGTTGGATGGAAGAAATCTGCGATCTAATTAAATTTTAAATTGATGACATCATTACTTTATGATACAATTCCAAATTACATCCAGTCAAACATTTGCTAGCTAAGATGCAACATAAAGCTGTGGTCAGGGACAGATAGAAGAAGAAGTTGAAAATTCTACTCACTAAGGATCTTTGGGGGTTTCCCATGATGAATTTCATTGTTTGTTTTCAATGATAAAGAAATGATATATTTTGATAGAAGATAGCTCCTTTTGAATCCAAGGACCCTGTAGATGTGATCTTGTACAACAGAGGTAGTGTGAAAGAAAAAAAACTGAGATTGAGCTCGTCCTTGGTTTTGACTGAGAAGCCCGTGCCTGGTTTTACCATTAAGGCCTTTGATATTCCAAGAGTTGACCTTGATGAGGAATGTGGGGGGTTGTATAGGAACTTATCTTTCATCAAGGTAAGGCGGCCTGAGTTAACCAAAAAATATCCCAAATATTTAAGAAGTTGTTTATTGTTTTGCCAACCTCTTTTTATTTTTCTTTAGGTTTTTTAGGTTGAACAGAGGAAGATGATTTAATTCTTGTAGAAGGAACAAAGGTGATGTAAACCCCCTACCCCAGTGGGGTCAGCGACCTCCCGGTCACTGGATCGTCCTCTAACTTTGATCTAGAAAGGATCTTTCGGGTCCTCATTGGAACCCTGTAAATTAGATCTAGAGGTCCTCTTGTTTAGAACTTGCGTGTGAAGACTCCAGCATCAAGCGCAAGCTCCCCCTTCATGTCATCATCCTTATGACCATGGCCTTACCCATAATGTGTGTTTCAAATTTTGCGATTTGGTATTTCTCGAGGGAGAAATCCTTGTGTCTTCAATCAAAGAATGTCAAAAAGAGATTAACGACGATTAGCCTGTGCTTAAATATTGTTCCATGCAACTGTTCACCATGACCTTGTGCTAAACCAAAAAGTGATTTTTCGTGGATCGGGACTTCTACAGTCAAATGTCCCATTCTTTTGCAACTTGAATCCTTGAATCCTGATTGGGGCTTAAGGTTCTCAGCTCCTACCTCACGTGACCATGCCCCATGACCACACATCTACACCAAAAGGGCTATCAGAGTTCACGGTTCAACAAAACCATGAACATGCTCTCCTACCTCTCAACTCCCAAAGTTATGAACTTTGAAAGGACCCCACATTATTTTAATGCCTCCCTTAGTGGATCACCATATGACCCGGTACCATGACCTAGGATCAAACCTTGGGCCTATCAGGGTTTCACACTTCAAGGTTTCACAACTTCCAAGACCAAAGGTCCTGCACCTTCAGTTCCCCGAACACTGAAACTCTGAAATCCTTTCGCACTGGATCGACGGTCTCCACTGCCCCTTGACCAAAGGTCAGGATCCTCCGTCTTATTCTTCCTCAGGGACGCTCTGGATGATTTCACAAATTTTCTTCTCATGAATCCTCTACTCTTCTCCTTGTTAGTCCCCCGGTCGATCAGATCTTGTCGCCACCTTTCCTCTCCATGATGGACAGTCTTGATTATTTCGGTGATTCTCCCAAACACTGACTACTCACCACGTGTTCCAACTCTCGATCTCTTCCCTACTTGAAAGGTCTCTTCCGTAAAATCAGATGGTCGTCAGGATTTTGCAACATGTGAGTCCAAAGGAACTTCACCCTTGTTCCTCCAGACGTTGAATGCCGAAATCCTCCTTTGGGCACAAGGTGCTAAGGTTCATGCCGCTTCCACATATTTGATGGCTATCGAAAGATCGACACTTCCTCTCGAAGTATTTCCACTATCTGTTAAACTCCTCACCGTTCTTCTAGATCTGATGACTATCAACTCTCTACATTCAGATCTGACGGTTACTATGGTCTCCCCCCTAAGCTTCTGTGAATTTTCTTCCCAGACTTAGTAAATATTCTGAGTGTCAAGGACTAAGTCTTCATTCCTTCTTCAGCTAGATCTCTGTGAATGAAAACACACTCCCTCCTGAGATTCTTCTCCTATGCACACCTTGCGTTCGAGCATTTCGAATAACTCAGATTCGAAGGGATTTCTTGAAAAGAAAATACCTCATGCCCTCCTGACATTCTTCTTTGTTGTTTCTTCGAACTTAGCCAGCTCTAATTTCTGTGCACTCCTTGAACCTAGAATATCAAGCCTCCTTGTTCTCCTCTGAAACTCCCTCTCTGAATCGTTCCGAGATCCAGTTAACACACACCTTGCATTAGGGAATGCACACCTTGCATACACGGTTTGGTAGAAAACAACTGAAACTTATCCAGTTTCATTATAGAATCATACAATAATTCCTGCACTCTCAACAGGAAATGAAAATGAAATTATGAACATCACACAGAATACAACACACAATTCTTTAAACAGTAAATGAACACAGATATATGACAATCTCCTATCTATTCTATTCATTACTGAAAAATTAAAATTACATGGTGTTCCTGCTATGTTGTTCTACTTCGTTCTAATCTCCTCTATCCATCCTGATCTACTCTTACAATGAAAATGAAACTTTTTAAGGACCGTCTCCCTGAGCTCTCTCGTCCTGTTCCTTAAATCTATCAAATCAAACTTAAAACTATTACCTACTCAGTCCTATTATGATAACTTCTAATTACTATCAGACAGAGTCAACAATCCATGTCTATGATTTCTTACGGTCCTTAGAGACTTTAGAAACAAGTTATGATTTTAAAATTTTCTCAACAAGATATCTCAAAAACCCAAATAAATTCTGAGTTAATGCTCGATTTGAATTTCTGGCTTTGCTGAAATGTCATTCTTCTCTCCTCCATGTGTGTGCTGATGGCTGTGAAGGTGATGCTCCTGAATCATACTCCTGTGGTTAAAAATTTTCATGGACTCCTGTCCATGAGATCCTGCACTGTCATTCCATGCTTCAAAATATCAGGTTCTGTGACCCAACTTACATCTTCCCTTGGATGATATTTCCACTTCACTAAGTACTCAGGATATGTTTTCCTCCTGGTTTTATTTCCATCCCTCTATTCAATTATTTTCTCCATCTAAGGCATTTCTATTGTGGGCAATTGCTCTTCCCACTGAATCTCTTTCTGATCATCTACCTCTCTCGCTTCATTCCTTTGGTAAGGATATAAGTTTGCAACATTGAATATTGGTGATATCCCAATGTTGTCTGGCAACTCAATCTCATAAGCATTGGTCGTGAATTTTCTGATAATTCTGCATGGCCCAATATTTTTCATCTTCAATTTGTTGTGCATTCCCCCCGGGAATATCTCTTTTCTCAAATGAGATAAAACTTCATCCCCAACTTCAAATTGAATTTCGCTTTTTCTCTGGTCAACTTTGCTCTTGTATTTCTGATTGTTGTCCTGTAGCTTCTCTCTGACTCTGTCATGGAGTTTTTGCATTTATGCTGCAAAATCCTCTGCTCCAATGCTTCTGAACTCATCTTGGCTCAAATCTCTTAATTCGGCAATCCCTCTTGGCTGCATACCATGCACAATTTCGAATGGACTCTTCCCTGTTCTCCTGTTCACTGAATTGTGGAATGAAAATTCTGCTTGTGCCAGAATTTGATCCCATTGTCTTCCTTGCTCAGTGACTAAAATCCTCAGTAGGTTTCCCAGACTTTTGTTTACTACTTTATTTTTTCCATCTGTCTGAGGGTGATATGATGAACTAAAGGATAAGTTCTTCCCCAGTCTTTTCCATAGAGTCCTCCAAAAATGTCCCACAAATTTGGTGTCCCTGTCTAAAACTATGCTCCTTGGCAATCCATGTAGTCTCAATACTTCTATGAAAAACAAATTGGCGATGTGTGTGGCATCGCTTGTCTTTTGGCATGGTATGAAATGTGCCATTTTTGAGAATCTGTCGACCGCAAAAAATATGGAATCGCTTCCTCTCTGAGTTCTAGGCAATCCCAAAACCAAATCCATGTTGATTGCATCCCACGACCTCTCTGGAATTGTCAATGGCTGAGACAAACCAGTATTCTACTATCTTCCCTTTGCATACTGACAAAATCCTTTCTTGTCGATGCTTAGATTAGGTTTGTTAGAGTTGGCAGTACTGTTTTGTAATTCTGTCATTATCTTAGTGTAATTTTTGTCATTAATACTTGCCATCCTTATTCTTTGTTCCAAATCACTTTCTACCCTGCTGATGTTTATCTCAAATAACCCATGGACCCTTATGCTTAAAGCATATACTACTTTATTTTCCTTACCCTTGATATGTCTGACCTCGAAGTTGAATTCCCTCAATAAGGCTAGACACCTTGCTTGTCTTACATTAAGATCTGGTTGGTTAAATATATATTTCACCCCGCTATTATCCGTCAATAGTAGGAATTTTCTGCCCTTTATATAGTGTCGCCACATTTTTAAGGCATGTATTACTGCTGCAAATTCTAATTCATGAGTGACATAATTTCACTCGTGTTATTTTAATTTTTGGGACTCGTAACAAATCACGTGCCCTTCCTGAGTTAGGACACCACCTAGTCCCTCTTTACTTGCATCAACACAAATTGTGAAGTATTTATCTGGGTCTACTACCTTCAAAATGGGTGCTGATGTCAATATTTCTTTCATCTTGTTAAAGCTGTCTTGACACTTTTGCGACCAGTTAAACTTGGTTCCTTTCTTTTGTAGTGACGTGATAAGGTAGGCTATCTTGGAAAACCCTTCTATAAATTTGTGATAATATCCGGTGATTCCCATGAATGACTGGATATCTTCCATATCCTTAGGTACTAGCCATTCCATAATGGATTTTATCTTTTCTAGGTCTATGACAATACCTTCTAAGGAAATGACATGTCCTAAATATTGTATTTCTTTTTCATAAAAGTCATATTTGTCGAATTTTGCATATAGTTTGTGTTTCCTTAATGTTTGCAGAACTATTCTTAAGTGTTCATCATGTTCCTCCTCTATTTTAGAATAGACCAGAATATCATCGATAAATACTACTACGAACCTGTCTAAGTATTGATTGAAGATGTTGTCCATCAAGCACATAAATGTGGCTGGTGAGTTAGTGATTCTGAAAGGTATGACTACAAACTTGTAGTGTCCATATCTTGTTTGAAAAGCTATTTTTTTTATGTCCTCGTTGTTTATCCTAACTTGATAATAACCAGATTGTAAATCCAATTTTGAAAAGATCTTGGCCCCACCAACTTGATCGAAAAGATCATTTATCCTTGGTAAGGGGTATTTGTTCTTAATGGTCATTTTTTTTAGTTGTCTATAATCGATACATAGTCTTAGAGTACCGTCTTTCTTTTTCAGAAAGAGGACTGGTGCCCCCCATGGTGAAACACTCGGTCTGATATACTCTTTGTCCAACAATTCTTGTAATTGGATTTTTAATTTTGTTAGTTCTGGTAGACTCATTCGATAAGGTGCTTTTGAGATAGGGGTTGAATCGGGTAGTAGGTATATGGAGAAGTCTATTTCCCTTCTAGTAGGTAATTCTTGTATCTCATCCACAAACATGTTTTTGAATTCATGTAGGAAATCAAAGTCTTCTAACTTTGGCTTATCTTCTTTTTCTAATAGATTCGTCACTTGGATGGCATAAACTTGACATCCCTTTCTAATAAATTTCTTGACTTGCATCGATGAAACTTGTCTGACTGATACAAGTTTTGGTATGCCTTGGGTTGTTCTAACAGTACCAAAATCATCTTTATAGCTAAGTATCTTTGTATAACAGTCTAGTACTTCTTTGTGTTGTTCCAACCAATCCATCCCGATAATCATATCATAAGATCCTTGTGGTAAGATGTTCAGATTGGTCCTTATCTTTTGACCACCTAAGTTGATTCAACTCAAAATCTGAAATAAAGTCAACTACTTTCCTTTTAGTACCTGTTTCTAGTTGTACCAGCCATGATTTTGCATTCTTAAGTTTGTTAAGTTTATTCGACTCTACTATATTAGGATTAATACAACTTAACGTAGCTCCAAGGTCAATTAAAAAAAAAAATCAAGTGTCATTGATTTTACCTTCGATTTCTACCATCGAGGACTGGTGGTCAGCTTGTCGACCATCTATGGTTGCATTTATCCGATGCAGGCTTCTTCCCACGTCTCCCACTATTGAGGCTTCCTACATATTATGAACAACAGTTCTATTTGTTGAAGTTAAACGTGGATAGTTCCTCCTTAGATGAGTCTCTCCACACTCCCAACACTTCAATGGCTACTGGGAGTTGTCCCCAAACTTCTTTAATCCTAGGTTTATCGGTTTACCACTACCTTGCGTATTCAGATGATTAGAGTGAAAATCCTTCCTTGGGAAACTTTTTGCTTCATTTTGATAAGGAGCTAGCTGGTATCCCTTCTTCCGCTGGTTCATTCGATCTTGTTTTTTATCCTTCTAGGTCCTGGGAAACTCTACCCATTGTTTATACTGGTCATAGCACATTCATGCTTTCCTGAATACCTCAGTCAAGGATTTGGGGTTGTCAAACTCAATTATTTCCTAGTAGACCTGTGGTAAACAGCTTAAGAATCGTTGGATTTTTTCCTTATCCAACCGGATGTACAGTAAAAACCTTAGTAGTTCCAGAAATTTATTTATAAGGTCCTCCATCGTCATTTGTCCGAGTCATAACTTGTAAAATTCTTTCGTCTTTCTTTCATAATAACTTTCAAAAAGGTATTGTTTCTTGAAATGCTTCTTAAAGTCAGACCATTCCAACTATTTATCCTTTAGGCCCTTGGCCAATTTCAGGTCCTGCCACCAAATGCTGGCCTTTCCCTTCAGATTGTAGATGGCCATTCTAACCTTCATGTTGCTAGAATAGTTGTAGATCTGGAAGTATTTTTTGATGTTCAACAACCATGCCTCAACTTCTTCTCCTGTCCTGGATTATCCATCAAAGGTAGCTGGTTTAATCTTTTTAAATTCTCCTTCAAGGTGGTCTACTTGTTTTCTTTTTCTGTCTGGTATAGTTTTGTCTTTAGCTGAAGGTATCCCTTCAGACGAACTGTCTCCTTTTTCTGTTTTTGGTCCAGAATTCTTGGAGGCCCTTTTTCTGACTTCTTCATCATGGTTATCATCTTTTGGGATTTTCTTGGTTACTATACTATGCAACAGGACTTCATTTATCTCTTGTTGTTCCTGTTGTGCTTTCTTCAATTTTTCATTGTCGGCCTTGAAACCTGTAGTTCAACAATAAGATTCCTCATTGTTTCCAACACCTCTGTGGGTGAGCTTCCATCATTGTTCTGTCTTGGATATCCAGGAGGTCCTTGCTGTGGATTTCCTTCCATCTTGATTTTTGCACCCTCCTGAGCTGCCATAATTTACAAAAACAGAAAGGGCTTTCTGTATGTAACCTTAATATTTATTAGTTTTACATAAATTAGAATAAATACTAAGCAGCTAATGTGGCCCTGTTCAGGCCCAGTGTTGCAGATTTTGCTCTGATACTATATGGAATATACCTAAAAAACTTTCTGAAAAAAAAAATTAAAATTGTTTGTATAAATATCCTTGAATAGTTCGAGATTCAAGAAAGTAAGATTTCTATTATAAATCTTGAGTCTGAAAGTTTGCAAGAGTCCTTACTGTCGTCGACTGTCATTACCATTCAACTTAAAGTTTTCTGATCGACGATAAGTGTTTACTCCTCATTTCAATGTTTATTTCAATTCCTGTAATTATAATTACTTTCTTATCTGTTTGTACCTATAACAATTACCACAGTCTTAACAACACAAATGACTTTGGGACTTTATGGCCAAATCCTTATGCGTTACACCCTACAAATGACCCATTACGATATGTTTACAATACAAATGACTTTGGGGGTTGATTTCCTAGGCTTCATGCGTTAGTCCATACACATAATCAAACAATGAAAATGACCAAATGGACATAGGTAAAAGTAGAGTATTAGTCTATACTCCTCTGCGAAAAGTTTAAATATAAAAAGACCCCTATAGTTTTTTTTTTAAATATCCGAATACATGATAGTGGTTAGGTAAGGTCTTCCAGTTAAACTCAGAGTACGAATATTTCATAACCCTCCGATCATATTCAAATTGACCTGCACCATTGGATTACAAGTACTAGGTCTCACGCTTATTCCATATGCCCACTGGCTGTGACCACGGGCCTAATCAAAATGCCTTTCACATTTCGGCATTTTGGCATTTCAACAAGTCGCAATTCCCGAAATGGAGGCAGATCAATAGTTCACAAAACTCCATAATCTGATCCCTTCTTTTCTTAATCCAATGACATACGCGATTTCGACATTTTTCCCTTCGAGTCATCGTGACTCCAACATTATAAAATTCATGATCACAAAATCTCCGAAGTGATCGGACGGTTCACATAACCCACTAAGATGGACGGTTGACGAGATTTTGGAGTTTTTCCTTTTGGGTTTTCGAGACTCACAATAGTACCTTTCAACATTTCAGAGTTCGAGACTTCATGATGGTGGAGTTTCTGCTTGCTATATAAAACCCCGAAATAGAAAGTTCCGATGTGACATAAACCTACTGACGTCACACATGGATTGACACTTGTCGAATAGTTTCCATGTGTCACTCTGATTCATGAATTGCATGTGCCTGAAATGTTGAATCAACTTGACACTTGTCATTGCTTGATTGTGCCACATTTCCTTAGCTGACATGGTTTGTTGATGTATTTGTTTTGGGATTTCGAGGCTTGCTACTTCAAAGGTTAAATTTCCTTTGATCTTTTATTTCCCGGTCTGCGAAACTTCAAAATGGAGTCTTTAACATGCTCTGATCTTTCGCATTTCACAATTTCATCATTCTTGTCATGAGTCTCCTTGACACCTACAACTCTCGGTATCCAAAACTCCGAAATGACGATTAAGTCGTGGTTTCGCATTTCATAATTTTATCATTCTTGTCGTGAGTGTCCTTAACACCTCCAACTCTCGGTATCTGAAACTTCGAAATGGTGATTAAGTCTTGGTTTTTCATTTCGTGGTTTTATCATTCTTGTCATGAGTGTCCTTGACACCTCCAACTCCTGGTATTCGAAACTCCGAAATGGCGATTAAGTTGTGGTTTCGCATTTCACGATTTTATCAGTCTTGTCATGAGTGTCCTTGACACCTCCAACTCTCGGTATCCGAAACTACGAAATGGAGACTAAGTCATGGTTTCGGTACCATTGATTAAGGGTAACCTATTTTGTGATTGAAAATTCTATCGTTGGAAGTAAAACACTGTATGGGATGTTCATTTGTTTCAATTCCGAACGAGATATTTAATACTATTTTTAAAAGAATTACAGGTTTTCCCTTCTGCCTACTTGTAATGGAATACTGGTTATTTTATTGGTTTAATATACTAACGCCATATTGGCTACTTCCTCGAAAGGATTTTGAAAAAGGAAAAAATACTCGACTATTGCCGGCTATATGTGTATCTTGTTTATAGTTGACTCCAGATCGCATGATGGTATATGAATTCAATTTTCACTTACTGTACTTGTGTTAAAGACTTTACCTTTGAACGTTTAGGTGATTGTGTTGTTATTTACACAGTTAGGAATTTACTCATGGGTATGTTTTAAGTTTTGGGATGTCCCTTCTTCCTTGGGCCTTCGCACCTCTCATGATTAGTTCTGGTAATTAAACCGTGTTAATTCGATTCACTCCAATAATTTTCCAACATTTCAACCTATAAATTTTCATTAAACACTGGTTGATATAAAGATGTGTAAATGTTGTAGATGGTCTATAATAATTCTTGGTATTCGCAAGGTCACTTCCGTACTTTAAATATACACATATATATCTTAAACACTTTCGATTAGGGCTATCTCCTAAAAACAAATCATGACTGTTCAGCTGGTACATGGAAGAAATCTTAGTTAATTACTCTACTGCGGTGTGTGCCTTTATATATTAGAAATGTCCATACATACATACATACATACATACATACATACATACATACATACATACATACATACATACATACATATATATATATATA
>JZKD02S2368337.1:33070-49144 GCA_000966675.3 Picea glauca | reverse complement strand
TATATATATATATACATACACACACTATGCAGTTTTCCATTTGCATTCAATATGTAGGTAAACTCAAATCTGTATCACAATTTACTTGTGGGGTTTTCAACTATGACGCTTTATTTTACTATAATAGTAATCCAAACCACAACACAAATCTTCTTTAAGAATTGACTAGTCATATCCTTCCAGCTAGTATACTTTCGGGAACTAGTATTCATAATAGTAATGAGATGCAGCAAAGATAATCCATTCCGAACTAGTAGAGAGACATTCTAGCAATTCCTAAGTTTGCAATAGGATGCATTCGATCTTTCATCCTTAATATTATTTCTAACAGATACATTCTATCAAGTATGTAACCATTTAACATTCAATCAGAGAAGGGACATAAATAACATATCTGAAATAATATGCTGAAAGACAAAGGGAACAACCATGTTGTACCTTTCTTACCATGTTCTCCATTTCTTGGAGCATCTCTGGTCCAACCATGAGTCTGTTAGCCGAGTTATCCCAGCTAATTGGATTCGTACACTTTCTGCCATACAGTATTTCGAAAGGGCTCAACTTAGCCGAATTTTGGTACCCATTGTTATATGCAAATTCTAGCAAGTGTAGGTAGTCTTCCCACTTGCTTGGTTTTGTTCTTACATACATGTGAAGCATATTCTCTATGATTTGGTTTGTCCTTTCGGTCTGTCCATCTATTTGTGGATGATAGATTGTACTGAAATTCAAGTTATTGTTTAGCCCTGCAAATAATTCCTTCCAAAAAGAGAATGTAAATTTTACGTTTCTATCTGAAATCACCATTTTAGGAATACCATGCAGTCTAAAAATTTCTTTCATGAATATTTCAGCAATTTTTATAGCTTTAAAAGTAGGCTTTACAGGAATAAAGTGTGAAGACTTACTGAGTTTATCTATTACAACCATGATAGAATCATTTTGTTTCTGAGTTTTAGGCAAACCTATTATAAAGTCCAGTGATATAGTCTCCCATTTCCATTCTAGTACTAGTAATGGATGTAATAGGCCAGCTGGATGCTGGTGCTTGGCCTTAACCTGCTGACAATCTTGGCACCTAGCCAAGTATCCTGCTATTTCGCCCTTCATACTAGGCCAGAAAAATAGTTTTCTAAGTGTTGTTATTGTTTTCTGGTAACCTGGATGGCCAAAATATGGTTTCTTATGCACTTCATCCAAAATTGTTGATTTCAATTCTGCTAAATCTGGTATGTAAAGTTTGTTTTAAAGTCGTAATAGTCCTTTTTTGTCGATGCTTAGATCTGGTTTGTTAGAGTTGGTGGTACTGTTTTGTAATTCTGTCATTATCTTAGTGTAATTTCCGTCGTTAATACTTGTCGTCCTTATTCTTTGTTCCAGATCACTTTATGCCCTGCTGATGTTTATCTCAAATAACCCATGGACTCTTCTACTTAAAGCATCTGCTACTTTATTTTCCTTACCCTTGATATGTCTGACCTCGAAGTTGAATTCGCTCAAGAAGGATAGCCACCTTGTTTGTCTTGCATTAAGATCTGGTTGGTTAAATAGATATTTCACCTCGCTATTATCCGTCAATAGTAGGAATTTTCTTCCCTTTATATAGTGTCGCCACATTTTTAAGGCATGTATTACTGCTGCCAATTCTAATTCATGAGTGACATAATTTCGCTCGTGTTCTTTTAATTTTTGGGACTCGTAACAAATCACGTGCCCTTCCAGAGTTAGGACACCACCTAGTCCCTCTTTACTTGCATCAACACAAATTGTGAAGTCTTTATTTGGGTATGCTACCTTCAAAATGGGTGCCGATGTCAATAATTCTTTCTTCTTGTTAAAGCTGTCTTGACACTTTTGCAACCAGTTAAAATTGGTTCCTTTCTTTTGTAGTGACGTGATAGGGTAGGTTATCTTGGAAACCCCTTCTATAAATCTATGATAATATCCAGTGATTCCCATGAATGACCAAATATCTGCCACATTCTTAGGTACTGGTCATTCCATAATGGTTTTTATCTTTTCTGGGTCTATGGCAATACCTTCTGAGAAAATGACATGTCCTAAATATTGTATTTCTTTTTGATAAAAGTCACATTTGTCAAATTTTGCGTATAGTTTGTGTTTCCTTAATGTTTGCAGAACTATTCTTAAGTGTTCATCATGTTCCTCCTCCATTTTAGAATAGACCAGAATATCATCGATAAATACTACTATGAACTTGTCTAAGTATTGACTGAAGATGTTGTTCATCAAGCACATAAATTTGGCTGGTGTGTTAGTGAGTCCGAAAGGTATGACTACAAACTCGTAGTGTCCATATCTTGTTCGAAAAGTTGTTTTGTTTATTTCCTCGTCTTTTATCCTAACTTGATGATAACCGGATCGTAGATCCAATTTTGAAAAGATCTTGGCCCCACCAACTTGATCGAACAGATCATTTATCCTTGGTAAGGGGTATTTGTTCTTAATGGTCATTTTTTTCAGTTGTCTATAATCGATACATAGTATTAGAGTATCGTCTTTCTTTTTCATAAAGAGTACTGGTGCCCCCCATGGTGAAACACTCAGTCTGATATACTCTTTGTCCAACAATTCCTGTAATTGGATTTTTAATTCTGTCAATTCTGGTAGACTCATTCGGTAAGGTGCTTTTGAGATAGGGGCTGAACTGGGTAGTAGGTCTATGGAGAAGTCTATTTTCCTTCTAGGAGGTAATTCTGGTGTCTCATCCACAAACATGTCTTTGAATTCATGTAGGACATCAAAGTCTTATAACTTTGGCTTATCTTATTTTTCTAATAGATTCGTCACTTGGATGGCATAAACTTGACATCCCTTTCTAACACATTTCTTGAGTTGTATTGCTGAAACTTGTCTGACTGATACAGGTTTTGGTATGCCTTGGGCTATTCTAACAGTGCCAAAATCGTCTTTATAGCTAAATATCTTTATATAAAAATCTAGTACTTCTTTGTGTTGTTCCAACCAATCCATCTCGATAATCATATCATAAGATCCTAGTGGTAAGATGTTCATATTGGTCCTTATCTTTTGACCACCTAAGTTGAACTCAAAATCCGAAATAAAGTCAACTACTTTCCTTTTAGTACCTATTGCTAGTTGTACCAGCCATGATTTTGAGTTCTTCAATTTCTTAAGTTTATTTGACTCTACTATATTAGGAGTAATATAACTTAACATAGCTCCAGGGTCAATTAAAACATAAATTCGAGTGTCATTGATTTTACCTTCGATTTCTACCACCGAGGACTAGTGGTCATCTTGTTGACCATCTATGGTTGCATTTATCCGATGCATGCTTCTGCCCACGTCTCCCACTGTCGAGGCTTCCTACAGATTATGAACAACAGTTTTATTTGTTGAAGTTAAATGTAGAAAGTTCCTCCTTAGATGATGCTCTCCACACTCCCAACACTTTAATGGCTCGCAGGAGTGTTCCCCAAACTTCTTCATTCCTAGGTTTACCGGTTTAACACTACCTTGTGTATTCAGATGATTGGAGTGAAAATCCTTCCTTGGGAAACTTTTTGCTGCATTTTGATAAGTAGCTGGCTGGTATCCCTTCTTCCACTGGTTCATTCGATCTTGCTTTTTATCCTTCCAGGTCTTGGGAAACTCTGCCCGTTGTTTATACTGGTCATAGCACATTTGTGCTTTCCTGAATACCTCACTCAAGGATTTAGGGTTGTGAAACTCAATTCTGTCCCAGTAGGCCTGTGGTAAACAACTTAAGAATCATTGAATTTTTACCTTATCCTCTCGAATGTACAGTACAAATCTTAGTAGTTCTAGAACTTTATTTATAATGTCCTCCATTGTCATCTGTCTAGTCATAACTCGTAAAATTCTTTCATCTTCCTTTCATAATAGCTTTCAGAAAGGTATTGTTTCTTGAAATACTTCTTAAAGTCGGACCATTCCAACTATTTCTCCTTTAGGCCCTTGGCCAATTTCAGGTCCTGCCACCAAATGTTGGCCTTCCCCTTCAGATTGTAGATGGCCATTCTGACCTTCATGTTGCTGGAATAGTTGTAGATCTGGAAGTATTTTTTGATGTCCAACAACCATGCCTCAACTTCTTCTCCTGTCCTGGATTCTCTATCAAAGGTAGCTGGTTTAATCTTTTTAAATTCACCTTCAAGGTGGTCTACTTGTTTTCTTTTCCTATCTGGTATAGTTTTGTCTTCAGCTGAAGGTGTCCCTTCAGACGAACTGTCTCCTTTTTCTGTTTCCGGTCCTGAATTCTTAGAGGCCCTTTTGCTGACTTCTTCATCATGGTTATCATCTTTTGGGATTTTCTTGGTTACTATACTATGCAGGAGGACTTCATTTATCTGTTGTTGTTCCTGCTGTGCTTTCTTCAATTTTTCATTGTCGGACTTGAAATCCTGCAGTTCAATAATAAGATTCCTCATTGTTTCCAACACCTCTGTGGGTGAGCTTCCATCACTGTTATGTCTTGGATCTCCAAGAGGTCCTTACTATGGATTTCCTTCCATCCTGATTTCTGCACCCTCCTGAGCTGCCATAATTTACAAAATAAAAAGGGCTTTATGTTTGTAACCATAAGATTTATTAGTTTTACATAAATCAGAATAAATACTAAGAAGCTAATGTGGCCTTGTTCAGGCCCAGTGTTGTATCTTTTTCTCTGATACCATATGGAATATACCTCAAAAACTGTCTGAAAAAAAAAATAAAAAATTGTTTGTATAAATATCCTTGAATAGTTCGAGATTCAAGAAAGTAAGCTTTCTGTTATAAAGCTTGAGTCTGAAAGTTTGCAAGAGTCCTTACTATCGTCGACTGTTATTACCATTCAACTTAAATTTTTCTGATCGACAATAAGTGTTTACTCCTCATTTCAATGTTTATTCCAATTCCTGTAATTATAATCACTTTCCTATCTGTTTGTACCTATAACCATTACCACAGTCTTAACAACACAAACGACTTTGGGACTTTATGGCCAAATCCTTACACGTTACACCCTACAAATAACCCATTACCATATGTTTACAATACAAATGACTTTGGGGGTTGATGGCCTAGGCCTCATGCATTAGTCCATACAAATAATCGCACGATTAAAACGACCAAACAAACTTAGGTAAAAGTAGAGTATTAGTCTATACTCCTCTGCGAAAAGTTTAAATATAAATAGACCCCTATAGTTTTTTTTTATAAATATACAGATATATGACAGTGGTTAGGTAAGGCCTTCCAGTTAAACTCAGAGTACGAATATTTCATAATCCTCCAATCATATTCAAATTCGCCTGCACCGTTGGATTACAAGTATTCAGTCTCGCGCTTATTCCATATGCCCACTGGCTGTGACCATAGGCCTAATCAAAATGCCTTTCACATTTTGACATTTTGGCATTTCGGCAAGTCACAATCCCTGAAATGGAGCCAGATCAACGGTTCACAAAACTCCATAATATGATCCCTTCTTTTCTTAATCGAACGACTGACAAGATTTCAACATTTTTCCCTTCAAGTCATCGTGACTCCAACATTATAAAATTCATGATCACAAAATATCTGAAGTGATCGGACGATTCACATAACCCACTGAGATGGACGATTGATGGGATTTCATAGTTTTTCCTTTTGGGTTTTCGAGACTCACAATAGTCCCTTTCAGCATTTCGGAGTTAGAGACTTCATGATGGTGGAGTTTCTTCTTGCTATGTAAAACCTTGAAATAGAAAGTTTCGATGTGATGTAAACCTCCTGACGTCACATGTGGATTGACTTGTGTCGAATATCTTGTAGGTGTCACTCTAATTCCTAACTTACATGTTCCTGAAATGTTGAATCATCTTGACACTTGTCATTGCCTGATTGTGCCACATGTCCTTAGCTGACGTGGTTTGTTGATGTGTCTGTTTTGGGTTTCGAGGTTCTCTACTTCAAAGGTTAACGTTCCTTTGATCTTTGATTTCCTGGCCTGCAAAACTCCGAAATGGATTCTTTGACATGCTCTGATCTTTCACATTTCACAATTTCATCATTCTTATCATGAGTGTCCTTGACACCTCCAACTCACGGTATCCAAAACTATGAAATGGCGATTAAGTCATGGTTTCACATTTCATGATTTTATCATTCTTGTCATGAGTGTCCTTGATACCTCCAACTCCCGGTATCCGAAACTCCGAAATGGTGATTAAGTCGTGGTTTCGCATTTCGTGATTTTATCATTCTTGTCGTGAGTGTCCTTGACACCTCCAACTCCTGGTATCCGAAACTTCGAACTGGCGATTAAGTCGTGGTTTAGCATTTCGCGATTTTATCATTCTTGTCGTGAGTGTCCTTGACACCTCTAACTCCCGGTATCCGAAACTCCAAAATGGAGATTAAGTCATGGTTTCGGTACCGTTGATTAAGGGTAACTTGTTTTGTGATGGAAAATTCTATCGTTGGAAGTAAAACACCGTATGGGATGTTCATTTGTTTCAATACCGAATGAGATATGTAATACTATTTTTAAAAGAAATACAGGGTTTCTCTTATGCCTACTTGTAATGGCATACTGGTTATTTTATTGGTTTGATATACTAGCACCATATTGGCTACTTCCTCGAAAGGATTTTGAAACATGAAAAAATACTCAACTATTGCCGGCTATATGTGTATCTTGTTTATAGTTGACTCTAGATCACATGATGGTATATGAATTCAATTTGCACTTACTGTACTTGTGTTAAAGACTTTCCCTTTGAACTTTTAGGTGATTGTGTTGTTATTTACGCAGTTAGGAATTTACTCAGGGGTATGTTTTAAGTTTTGGGATGTCCCTTCTTCCTTGGGCCTTCGCGCCTCTTGTGATTAGTTCTGGTAATTAAACTATGTTAATTCGATTCACTCCAATAATTTTCCAACATTTAAACCTATAACTTTTCATTAAACACCAGTTGATATAAAGATGTGTAAATGTTGTAGATGGTCTATAATAATTCTTAGTATTCGCAAGGTCACTTTAGTACTTTAAATATACATATATATATCTTAGACACTTGCGATTAGGGCTATCTCCTAAAAAAAATCATGAATTTTCAGCTGGTACATGGAAGAAATATTAGTTAGTTACTCTACTATGGTGTGTGCCTTTATATATCAGAAATGTCCACACACACACACACACACACACATATATACACACTATGCAGTTTTCCATTTTCATTCAATATGTAGGTAAACTCAAATCTGCATCAAAATTTACTTGTGGGGTTTTCGACTACGACGCTTTATTTTACTATAGTAGTAATCCAAACCACAACACAAATCCTCTTTAAGAATTGACTAGTCATATCCTTCCAACTAGTATACTTTCGGGAACTAGTATTCATAACAGTAATGAGATGCAGCAAAGATAATCCATTCTTAACTAGTAGAGAGACATTCTAGCAATTCCTAAGTTTGCAATAGGATGAATTCGATCTTTTGTCCTTAATATTATTTCTAACAGATGCATTCTATCAAGTATGTAACCATTTAACATTCAATCAGAGAAGGGACATAAATAAAATATTTGAAATAATACACTGAAAGACAAAGGGGGCAACCACGTTCCTCCCAATCGTAGAATAATGTTGGCCTTCCCCTTCAGATTGTAGATGGCCAATCTGACCTTCATGTTGCTGGAATAGTTGTAGATTTGGAAGTATTTTTTGATGTCGAACAACCATGAGTCAGCTTCTTCTCCTGTCATAGATTCTCTTGTTGGCATGTTTTACAAGCAGTGTATGCTTGTCATTGATGGAAAGTACAACAATAATGACTTGGATACAGGAAGGATGTGTCAGGCAGGCACCAGAAGTCTTTTGACAAGATGATGCAGAACTGGCTTGACAAGATGAGAGTATGTGAAGGTATGCTTTTTCATTTGATGGCAAATAAGTAGGCAAGGAAGACTAGCAATGCAATGATGATCGAATATCAAGATCGAAGTTTTGGTCAAACTTCATTTTAGAATTTTTTGACTACCTGGATTTCAGATAATGAGAGTTGGAGATGTCAAGAACTCCCACATCAGGAGTCCCAAAATGCCAAAATGCGAAAACCCGAAAAGGTGCATCACTTAGAATGATGAATATCGAGATTTCGGTTATTGGGAGATGGAGCGACAAGGACCCTTCAACAATAGGAGTCCCGAAATGCCGAAATGCGAAAACCTGAAAAGGCACATCACTCAGAATGTTGAATATCGAGATTTTGGTTACCGGGAGATGGAGTGAAAAGGATCCTTCATCATCAGGAGTCCCAAAGTGCCGAAAAGAGAAATGATGAAATTCTAGAAGAAGACACATCATACCAGGATTTCGGATATCGGGAGATGGAGAAGTCAGAGACTCTCAACATCAGGAGTCCCGAAGTGCTGAAATACGAAATACCAGAAATAGAAACATCAACAAACCACATCAACAAACCGTGTTAGCTAAGGACACATGGCACAATCAGGCAATGAAAAGTGTCAAGCTGATTCAACATTTCGGGCACATGTACGTCACGAATCATAATGACATTTGGCAGCTATTCAACATGTGTCAATTCATGTGTGACATCAGCAGGTTTACCTCACATTGGAACTTTCTATTTCAAAGTTTTACACAGCAAGCGAAAACTCCACCATCACGATGTCTCGAACTTCGAAATGCTGAAATGGACCATTGTGTGTCTCGAAAAACTTGAAGGGAAAAACATCAAAATCCCATCAACCGTTCATCTCAGTGGGTTATGTGAACCGTCTAATCACTTGGGGGATTTTTTGATCATGAATTTGATAATGTTGAGGTCATGATGACTCGAAAGGGAAAAATCCCGAAATCATGAAACCCAAAGTCGTGAAATGCCGATTCACTGAAAAGAGAAACTCAGGAGTATGAACCATTGATCCGACTCCATTTTGGAGTTTCGGATACCGGAACTTGGAGGTGTCAAGAACACTTCACCACAGAAACGTCAAAATCCTGAAATGCGAAATTGCAATATACAGTTTCGAACTAGCCGGTGGTCACTGCCTGTGGTCCCTTGGGGGAATGAGCTAGTATAGACAAGCTCCTTTTTTCAAAGTTTTAGGGATTAGGACATGGAGTGTAACAAATCTTTACCCCGGGGATCCCGAAATACCGAGATGCGAATTGGAGAAATAAACGGAAGATCACATGAAGTCAATCCAATGGTGTAGGTGATTTTGGGCACGATCGGAGGGCTAATGTTGCTCCTCGCAGTCTAACTACTAGAAACCATTGATGGTCTCTGCCAGAGGATTCGAAGAAACCTCTTTTTGATCGCCAGAGGAGATGAAGGGTCTCCAAGCTTCTTCCAGTGAATGAAGATGATTCTTAGAGGGACTGACAAGTGGATGAGCATTGAAGTCTGTAACTGAAGAAGAAAGTATAAGCTCGACTATGCCAGAGAATATGAAGAGTATTGAATGCCAGAGAGGATGAGGAATCTCAGCATGACATCCAGTGATGCTGAACGTGTGGGAAAACTACCAGAGAAGATGAAGAGTTTCCATGATGAATAGGAAGAGCACTCAACATGCAGAGGATGTAGAACCATGAGATGCAGAGCATGCAAAAGATGCACAGTGAGTATAAGAATATGGAACAAAGAAGATATTAGAGTTGTTGATGTTGGGTGTGATGCATGTTCAAAGAAGAAGGTGGATTGCAGTAGCTGGGAGGCATAGAAGACAAATGGTTCATTGAAGAGGAATGGTGCATAGAGTACAAAAGATAGAAGAACAGAAAGTGCAAGGCATGCGTGCAGGAAGACTGCGAGGCAGATATAACAGCGAAAATCTTGCAGAACATTGATGAGACTGGTAAGTTGTTGTTAAACATTGTATCACTGTAATAAGTTTCAGTAACACATATTGATAATCCAGGGTGGTAGGGAGGATTGGTGTCCTCATAGGTTCAAGTGGGTGCTTGAACACAGGGAGTTGTAGCTTCATTCTAGTTGGTGCTAGAGAAACCAGGGAGTTGTAGCTTTGTTGTAGTTGGTTCTAGAGAAACCAGGGTGTTTGTGCTTCCTTCTAGTAGGTGCTAGAGAAACCAGGGGGTTGGTGCTTCCTTCTAGTGGGTGCTAGATAAAACATAGAGTTGGTGCTCTCAACAAGTTGCAGCTTCAAAAAACAGAGGTTGTAGCCTCACAATGAGTTGGTGCTCATATGTATGATAATGTAAAGAATGTAAATAATACTTATCATATAAAGAAGAAGAGGTTTTTACCTTGTATGGGTTTCCTTGGGAAATATCTGTCTCTGTGTTTCTCATATATGTGACTGATGATGAATGTGCCATTGTTTATTTCCCTGCATTATTGTGATCATCATTGAGTGCCTTGTAAATATTTTAAAAGAAGCATAATTGTTTAAGCACGGTAACAACTGATTCACCACCCCTCTCAGTTGTCCAACAATTGGTATCGGAGATGGACCCTTTTATCTAAAGGTAGATCCTAGATCTTAAACATGTCAAGCCATGAAGGAAATTCAACCAACAAGGCCCCCCTATTCAATGGAACAAAATTTTCCTTCTGGAAAGTTAGAATATGAACCTACATAATGGATTTAGGTGCAGATGTTTGGGATGTGGTAGATATTGGTTATGTAAAGCCAATTGTACTAGCTAATAAGGATGAAAAACAAGAATTTAGCTTCAATGCTAAGGCTATGAATGCTATCTTGAGTGGGCCTGCAGAAGCAGAATTCATAAAAGTTATGCATCTAGGAAGTGCCAAAGAAATGTGGGACAAACTCATTAACAGTTATGAGGGTAATGAGAAGGTAAAGGATGCCAAGCTTCAAACCTATAGAATGTAGTTTGAACAACTGAAGATGAAGGAATATGAAACTGTTGGAAAATACTTTCTGAGAGTAGAAGAAATGGTAAATGCAATGAAATCACTTGGTGAAACAATTGAGGAACCTTCTTTAGTTCATAAAATCTTGAGATCTCTCCCAGATAGGTTCAATCCGAAGGTCTCTACTATAGAAGAACTAAATGATCTAAAAAACTTGGAGTTTGATCAACTTCTAGGAACATTGACTGCATATGAAATGAGAATAGTTAAAGATAAACCCACCTCTAGAGAAGCATCATTTAAGGTAGACAAGAATGAGGATTCTAAGCTCGATGAAATTGAAGCAAAATTTGTGAAGAGACTGAAGAAGGGATTAGGCAAATACAAAGGTAAATTGCCTTTCAAATGCTTCAACTGTGGTAGGATAGGTCATTTTGCAAATAAATGTCCCCACAAAGGAAAGGATCAGACTTGTGATGATGAGGAGAAGTACAAAAACATAAATTTATTTAAAGAGAATAACTTTAAGAAGAAAAATCTTTGCATAAACAATGATGACGATCCTTCGGATGATGAAGACAATGATTCATCTATTGAAGATAAACTAAATGACTTCATACTTATGTCCAAAGAGGACTATGATAATAACAACACATGGAGTGATGTTAATGAAGAAGAAGTTTTGGTTGACATGGAAGGAGAACTGATCAGTGCACTGGAAGAGATTGACAGACTAATAATCAAGAACATAAAGCAAAGACAAATGCTGATACAGTTCGAGAAAAACAATAAAGAACTTGATAAAGACCTTATCCTACTAAAAGTAGAATTGGAAGAGGCAAAGAAAATCAAAGACATTTTGAAACAACAGTTATCAAAAAAGAAGGCAAGATGTGAAGCATTAGAACAAGAAGTAGTGAAAACTAGGAAAGAGATGGAGAAATTTCAAGCCTTGTACAATCAGAATCTGTCAAGTATCAAAGCCTTAGAAGGATTAGCCACCATTCTGAATCAGCAAAGGAATCCAAAGCTGAAAACTAGTTTGGGTTATGAAGAGGGATCAAGTAGTGGTAAGCCAGGAAATGAAGAACCCATCAAGTTTGTCAAAAGTAAAACCAATGAAAACAACAAACCTGTAGAAACAAAGGAAGACAATCAGCCACCCAGGACGAGTAAAGAAAAAGGTGCCAGGACTGAATCTGTAGAACGAAGAAACAATATGCTCTTTGCTGAAAGACATCATCAGCAAGGAAGAAATAGATTTTCTCAAAGAAGACAACCACTTTCCAGGTACAAAGAATTTTTCTATGGTTATTGCTTCTACTGTTCTAATTTTGGTCACAAAGCTGTAAATTGTTACTTAAGACTTAGACATGAGAAATTAAGATTTTGAAGAAATAAATACTTCCCACAAAAAATATTGATACAACCAAGTAACAGACCTTCACAGATTGCAAATTGACAAATTAAGTCTAGGAATATACAACTAAGGAGGTCAAGAAATAATCAACAGTCAATAAGTAGACAATGCTGCAACTATAAATTTGACCTATTGAACAGTAATATTGAATGCTACATCTGTCATAACTATGGACACAAATCTATTGACTATCGTTTAAGGAAATATGAACCAGATTCAAAATCCCCTGCTGAAAATGTCAAGTTTTGGAAAAAGAAGGAAAGTGACAAGTGTGGATTAGTGTTGTCCTCTCAAAGAAAAATGAACCCTTGGTATATATATAGTGGATGATCCAAACACATGATGGGAGACAAAGGCAAGTTTCTATCTCTAAGTGAAAGCAAATCAAGAAACGTAACCTTTGGAAATGATGCTCCAAGGAAAATAAAGGGCAAAGGGATGGTGAGCTTAAGTAATGGAAAAGGAAAAGCCCAAGATGTTCTACTTGTAGATGGGCTGAAACATAATCTTCTCAGTGTAAGTCAAATGTGTGATAGAGGATGTGAAGTGGTGTTCATGTCCAAGGACTGCAAGATAAAATCTATAACCTCAGGACAAGTGGTGGCCAAAGGCATAAGGATAGAAAAAATAATGTATATGTGCTGAAAGAAAATAGAGAAGAATGTCATCTAAGAAGACATGATGAAAGTTGGTTATGGGATAGGAGACTTGGACATCTAAATTTTGACCACTTAATCAAACTCCAAAAACTCGAGGCAATAAAAGATCTTCCGAAGATATCAAAGCCCCAAGATTCAATGTGTAAACCCTGCCAAGTAGGGAAGAAAAACATGACACAGTTTAAGTCCAAGAGCTTTACTTCAACAGAAAAACCACTCCAACTAGTTCATATGTATTTATGTGGACCATCAAGACAAGAAGGCATAGGGAAAGAAAACTACTTCATGCTGATTATCAATGATTACTCCATACTTACTTGAGTTGCCTTTCTCAAAGAAAAAGCTGAAGCATTTGATAAGTTTAAAATATTTAAGGCTTTAACAAAGACTCAAACAGGTAAGAGGTTAAAGGCAGTAAGATCAGATCGGGGAGGAGAGTTTATGTCAAGAGACTTCAAGGAATTCTATTATGAGCATGGGATCAAGAGAAAGTACACAATCCCAATAACTCCACAAAAAAATGGAGTTGTTGAGAGGCAAAATAGAATAGTTTAGGAAATGGCCAGGTCAATGATGAATGAGAAGAACATTGGCCAAACCTACTAGGTAGAAGCAATACACACAACAATCCATGTTCTTAACAAAGCTCACCTTAGACCACAAAGTGACAAGATACCTTATGAACTGTGGTTTGGAAGACCTGCCTCAATCAAACACTTCAAAGTCTTTGGGAGTAAATGCTACATAAAGAATAATGATGAGAACCTCGACAAATATGATGATAGGGATGATGAAGGTATCTTCTTAGGGTATGATACAAACAGTAAAGGATATAGATGTTATAATAAGAGGATGCATAAAATGGTTGACTGCATTGATGTAAAAATTGATGAAGGAATCCCAGGAAGAGAGGTGTATGGTACTGAGTCTTCTACAGAAGACACAGCTAAAGCTGAAGATGAACAGGTCCAAGAATCAGAAAACGAAGACTCTAAATCAGATGAAGACTCAAACACTTAGACAAACTCAAATCAACAATCAAATACAAATTCCTCCTCCAGAATCATTCAAAAGAACCATCCTGCAAGTCAGATAATTGAAGAAAAAGACAAAGGTGTACAAACCAGGAGAAAGCTAATCAAAACCACCGAAAAATCTCATATAGATTTCATATCCATGCTGGAACCTAATAATTTCAATGAAGCTAGCAAAGATGACCACTGGGTTAAAGCAATGAATGATGAACTTGATCAGATTGAGAAAAACAATACGTGGGAGATGGTTCATAGACCTGAAGGTAAAAACGTCATTGGCTCCAAATGGATCTTTAAGAATAAATTGAATGAGCAAGGACAAGTTGTTAGGAACAAAGAAAGGCTAGTCTATAAAGGATATTCTCAGATAGAAGGACTGGATTATGATGAAACATTTGCGCTTGTAGCAATATTAGAAGCTATTAGAATGTTTCTTGCCTATGCTTGTCACAAAAGGTTTAAAGTCTATCAAATGGATGTCAAGTCAGGTTTTCTAAATGGAGATTTAAGTGAAGAAGTTTATATGGAACAACCAGAGGGTTTCAAACTGTCTGATAACCCTAACTTAGTATGCAAGCTGAAGAAAGATTTATATGGGTTAAAACAAGCCCCTCGAGCCTGGTATCACAATCTAGATACGTATCTCAAAGACAAAGGTTTCAAAAGAGGAACAAATAACAACAATTTGTATATTAAAACAAAGGATAATAATTTTCTCATCGTATTGGTCTATGTAGATGACATCATCTTTAGATGTAATAAGGATTCATTGGTACAATGGTTTGCTTCTACCATGGATTCTAAGTTTGAAATGTGTATGATAGGAGTACTGTCATTTTTTCTTGGTCTGCAAATTACTCAGAGGTCCGAAGGGATGTTCATTTCTCATGAAAAATATCTAAGAGAAGTGTTGAAAAGGTTTCAAATGGAAAATTTCTAAACCTGTGGGTACACCTATGGTAACTGGATGTAAATTAAGCAAGGATGATGATTCACCTGATGTTGATCAAAGCTCATATCAATCAATTATAGGTAGCCTGTTGTACATCACAACATCTCACCCAGACATAATGCATGCTATAGGAATGGTACGAAGATATCAGGCCGCACCTAAACAAAGTCATTTGCAGGCTGTCAAAAGGATATTCAGGTATTTAAAAGAAACAATGACTTACGGTCTGTGGTATCCCAGAAATCATAATTTTCAGTTAACTGCTTATTCAGATGCAGATTGGGCAAACTATGTTGATGAGAGAAAAAGCACCAGTGGAGGAGCATTCTTCCTGGGTGACTTTTTAGTAGCATGGCTTAGTAAAAAGCAAGGTTCCATTTCTTTATCAACCACAAAGACAGAGTACATTACTGCTGCTACCTGTTGCACTCAGGTATTATGGATGATTCAAACACTTGCAGACTTGGAGGTAAAATACACTACATTGATCCCAATTCATTGTGATAACACTAGTGTTATCAGTGTGTCTAAAAATCCTGTATTCCACTCCAAGACCAAGAATATTCCCATAAAATATCATTTTCTGAGAGAGAAGGTCACCAATTAGATTGTTCATGTCCATTACATTCCCACTACAAAACAAATTGCAGACATCTTTACTAAACCCCTAACCAAGACACAATTTGAATATCTTAGACAGAAGTTGGGTGTCATCCCGTCTCACATCTAAGAGAGACCATCCTATTAGGGGGAGTCCTGTATTTGTTTCATATTTGATACCTCCTAAAATTAATGCAACAGCTCAGGGGGAGTGTGTTTTCTTTGAAATTGATGTCAAAGGGGGAGAAAAGGACAGGTGTGACTTTGTTGCCATCAATGCCAAAGGGGGAGATTCTTGGCATGTTTTACAGGCAGTGTATGCTTGTCATTGATGGCAAGTAAAACAACAATAATGACTTGGGTACATGAAGGATGGGCCAGGCGGGCACCAGATGATCCGGATTATTTTCGGCACAAAATGAGAGCGAAGATATAATAAAGAAATGCAAAGAGATATTGCAGATATTCAATAATATAACAGAAATGTATCAGAGATGCAACCATAAACACAGATATACAATAATACATGATTTCTATTAATCAAAGAAATGTACAGAGACTATA
>JZKD02S2368337.1:11473-28309 GCA_000966675.3 Picea glauca | reverse complement strand
CTTCTAGTTGGTGCTAGAGAAACCAGGGAGTTGGTGCTTCCTTCTAGTGGGTGCTAGAGAAAACAGAGAGTTGGTGCTCTCAACAAGTTGCATCTTGCAAAAATAGAGGTTGTAGCCTCACAATGAGTTGGTGCTCATATGTATGGTAATGTAAGGAATGTAAATAATACTTATCATATAAAGAAGAAGAGGTTTTTACCCTGTATGGGTTTCCTCGGGAAATATCTGTCTCTGTGTTTCTCATATATGTGACTGATGCTGAATGTGCCATTGTTTATTTCCCTGCATTATTGTGATCATCATTGAGTGCCTTGTAAATATTTTAAAAGAATCATAATTTTTTAAGCACGGTAACAACTGATTCACCCCCCCTCTCAGTTGTCCAACATCTCCATCAAAGGTAGCTAGTTTAATCTTTTTAAATTCTCCTTCAAGGTGGTCTACTTGGTTTCTTTTTCTGTCTGGTATAGTTTTGTCTTCAACTGAAGGTGTCCCTTTAGACGAACTGTCTCCTTTTTCTGTTTCCGGTCTAGAATTCTTGGAGGCCCTTTTGTTGACTTCTTCATCATGGTTATCGTCTTTTGGGATTTTCTTGGTTACTATACTACACAACGGGACTTCATTTATCTCTTGCAGTTCCTGCTATGCTTTCTTCAATTTTTCATTGTCGGGCTTGAAAACTTGTAGTTCAACAATACCATTCCTCATTTTTTTCCAACACCTCCATGGGTGAGCTTCCATCATTGTTGTATCTTGGATGTCCAGGAGGTCCTTGCTATGGATTTCCTTCCATCCTGATTTCTGCCCCCTCCTGAGCTTCCATAATTTACAAAAACAGAAAGGGCTTTCTGTTTGTAACCATAAGATTTATTATTTTTACATAAATCAGAATAAATACTAAGTAGCTAATGTGGCCCTGTTCAGGCCCAGTATTGTAGCTTTTTCTCTGATACCATATGGAATATACCTCAAAAATTGTCTGACAAAAAAAATTGTTTGTATAAATATCCTTGAATAGTTCGAGATTCAAGAAAGTAAGATTTTTGTTATAAATCTTGAGTCCGAAAGTTTGCAAGAGTCCTTACTTTTGTTGACTATCATTCCCATTCAACTTAAAGTTTTTTGATCGACGATAAGTGTTTAATCCTCATTTCAATGTTTATTTCAATTACTGTAATTATAATTACTTTCCTATCTGTTTGTATCTATAACCATTACCACAGTCTTAACAACACAAACAAATTTGGGACTTTATGGCGAAATCCTTACGCTTTACACCCTACAAAGAACCCATTACCATATGTTTACAATACAAATGAATTTGGGGGTTGATGGCCTAGGCCTCATGCTTTAGTCCATACACATAATCACACGATAAAAACGACCAAACAGACTTAGGTAAAAGTAGAGTACTAGTCTATACTCCTCTGTGAAAAGTTTAAATATAAACAGACCCCTATAGTTTTTTTTTTAAATATCTGGATAAAGGATAGTGGTTAGGTAAGGCCTTCTGGTTAAACTCAGAGTACGAATATTTCATAATCCTCCGATCATATTCAAATTCACATGCACTGTTGAATTACAAGTACTGGGTCTCACGCTTATTCCATGTGCCCACTAGTTGTGACCACAGGCCTAATTAAAATGCCTTTCACATTTAGGCATTTCGGCAAGTCACAATCCCCGAAATGGAGCCAGATCAATGGTTCAAAAAACTCCATAATTTGATCCCTTCTTTTCTTAATCCAACGACATACATGATTTCGACGTTTTTCCCTTCGAGTCATCGTGACTCCAACATTATAAAATTCATGATCACAAAATCTACGAAGTGATTGGATGGTTCACATAACCCACTGAGATGGACAGTTGATGGGATTTCGGAGTTTTTCCTTTCGGGTTTTCGAGACTCACAATAGTCCCTTTCGACATTTCAAAGTTCGAGACTTCATGATGGTGGAGTTTCTGCTTGGTATGTAAGACCCTGAAATAGAAAGTTTCGATGTGACGTAAACCTGCTGACGTCACACGTGGATTGACACATCTCGAATAGCTGCCACATGTCACTCTAATTCATGACTTACATGTACCTGAAATGTTGAATCAACTTGACACTGGTCATTGCCTGATTGTGCCATGTGTCCTTAGCTGACATGTTTTGTTGATGTGTCTGTTTCGAGATTTCGAGGTTCGCTACTTCAAAGGTTAAAGTTCCTTTGATCTTTGATTTCCGAGTCTACGAAACTCCAAAATAGAGTCTTTGACATGCTCTGATCTTTCGCCTTCGTTATTTCATCGTTCTTGTCGTGAGTGTCCTTGACACCTCCAACTTCCGGTATATGAAACTCCAAAATGGCGATTAAGTCATGGTTTCGCATTTTGAGATTTTATCATTCTTGTCATGAGTGTCCTTGACACCTCAAACTCTTGGTATCCGAAACTCCGAAATGGTGATTAAGTCATGGTTTCGCATTTCAAGATTTTATCATTCTTGTCATGAGTGTCCTTGACACCTCCAAATACCGGTATCCGAAACTCCAAAATGGTGATTAAGTCATGGTTTCGCATTTCGTGATTTCATCATTCTTGTCATGAGTGTCCTTGACACCTCCAACTCCTGATATCCAAAACTTCGAAATGAAGATTAAGTCGTGGTTTTGGTTCTGTTGATTAAGGGTAACCTGTTTTGTGTTGTCAAATTCTATCGTTGGAAGTAAAACACCGTATGGGATGTTCATTTGTTTCAATTCCAAATGATATATGAATACTATTTTTAAAAGAATTAAAGGGTGTCCCTTCTGCCTACTTGTAATGGAATACTGGTTATTTTTTTGGTTTAATATACTAGCGCAAGATTGGCTACTTCCTTGAAAGGATTTTGAAAAAGGAAAAAATACTCGACTATATGTGTATCTTGTTTATAGTTGACTCCAGATCGCATGATGGTATATGAATTCAATTTGCACTTACTGTATTTGTGTTAAAGACTTTCCCTTTGAACTTTTAGGTGATTGTGTTGTTATTTACACAGTTAGGAATTTACTCAGGGGTATGTTTTAAGTTTCAGGATTTCCCTTATTCCTTGGGACTTCGCACCTCTCGTGATTAGTTCTGGTAATTAAATTGTGTTAATTCGATTCACTCCAATAATTTTCCAACATTTCAACCTATAACTTTTCATTAAACACCGGTTGATATAAATATGTGTAAATGATGTAGATGGTCTATAATAATTCTTGGTATTCACAAGGTCACTTCCGTACTTTAAATATACATATATATATCTTAGACACTTGCGATTAGGGTTATCTCCTAAAAAAAAATCATGACTGTTCAGCTGGTACATGGAAGAAATCTTAGTTAATTACTCTACTGCGGTGCATGCCTTTATATATCAGAAATGTCGATATATATATATATATACTATGCAGTTTTACATTTTCATTCAATATGTAGGTAAACACAAATCTGCATCACAATTTACTTGTGGGGTTTTCAACTACGACGCTTTATTTTACTACAGTAGTAATCAAAACCACAACACAAATCTTCTTTAATAATTGACTAGTCATATCCTTCCAGCTAGTATACTTTTGGGAACTAGTATTCATAACAGTAATGAGATGCAACAAAGATAATCCATTCCGAACTAGTAGAGAGACATTCTAGCAATTCCTAAGTTTGCAATAGGATGCATTCGATCTTTCGTCCTTAATATTATTTCTAACAGATACATTCTATCAAGTATGTAAGCATTTAACATTAAATCAGAGAAGGGACAAAAATAACATATCTAAAATAATAAGCTGAAAGACAAAGGGAACAACCACATTCCTCCCAACCGTAGAATAGGGAAGCCAAATTACTTGCCCGATTCAGCCTCTAGCCTGACCATGAATCCATGAGGGCGAACTTGGAAAAGCTTCTCTTCATATATGCCCTATAGCTCTAGTAGTTTTTTCCTTGCCTCACACTCAAGCAGTGTTCATAACAAAAAGTAAATCAAAAGTCTCCTTTCCCAGCATACTTGGCAGCGTCTTGCCTCCTCTCATATGCTATTTATCATTTTCCCAGGTCTTTTCCCTCCCTTGGGAATTTTCACAGCTTTCTAAACCCCTGATTTTCAGGGGCTGCCAATGGCCAAATCACTGATTTGCCACTTGTAATAATCATGCCATAGGTAGTTCCAACATGTTCCCCACTCATGGAGTCATGGTCAGTTAAATTTAACATGGTTGTTCCATTTGTCCTCCTGCAATCAATATAAAATATTATGTTTCCATACAAGTGTCATAGTCAAATAGTTAGTTGGGTCAAATCAGGTCTCTGCCCAACAGTCAAAATAATTAATTACAATTACCAAATTTGAAATTTGGAATTGCCGTAAATGGAAATTTTTTTCCAAATTCGAATTTATTAAAAACATAATAAATTTACAGCAATTTTAAATTTCAAAAATATTTTATTTTTGGGGATGTCACAACATGATTATCACTATACAAGACAAATTCTTTAGGAATTAAATAATGTCTCCATTTTTTTAAAGCTTGAATCACTGCATAAAATTCCTTGTCATACGTGGAATACTTTTTCTTGGCATCATTTAGTTTCTCACTGAAATAAGCAACTGGCTTGTTGTCCTGGCTCAAGACTGCTCCAATAGTTAATCCACTTGTGTCACATCTCACTTGAAATGTTTTTCCAAAATCTAGTAAGTCCAGAATTGGCTACTCTGTGATCTTCTCTTTCAACACTTTGAAACCTTTTTCAGCTTCCTCTGTCCTACTAAAGAACTTGTGTTTCTTCTTCACAGTATCCAACATGGGTGCACATATGCCATTGAAATTTTTGATAAATTTCCTATAAAAACTTGCTAACCCATGAAAACTTTGTACTTCAAACATGATGCTTGGTGATGGCCATTCTCTAATTTCTCTCACCTTCTCTGGGTCCATCTTCAATTCATTCGAAGAGATTACGAATCCCAAATATATGAGCTCCTTCTTCATAAAAGGACATTTCTTCATATTTATCAGCGATTTCTCTTGTTGTAACCTTTCCATTACTACGGTTAAATGTCTTAAGTGTTCTCCTTTTGTTTTGATGAATATTAGTATATCATCTAGATATACTATGAAATTTTTTCCAATGAAGTATTTCAACACTTCATTCATTAGTCTCATGAATGTGCTTGGTGCATTTGTCAACCCAAACGACATGACCAACCATTCAAATAATCCTTCATTCGTCTTGAATGTTGTTTTCCATTCATCTCCTTCTCTCACTCTTATTTGATGGTATCCACTCTTCAAGTCTATCTTGGAAAAATAGCTTGTGCCACTCAAGCAGTCCATCAAATCATCCATCCTTGGTAAAGGGAATATGTACCTAATGGTTATCTTGTTGATGGCTCGAGAATTTATGGAAATTCTCCATCCTCCATATTTCTTTGGGCTTAATACAGTCGGTACTGCACATGGGCTTAGGATTTCCCTGACTAACCCTTTATCCAACAACTCCTGGACTTGATTCTTGACTTCCTCATTTTATCTAGGTGTCAACCTATAAGCTTCTTTGTTCGGAAAACTAGCTCCTGGAATAAGGTCAATGTGATGGCTTATGCTCTTGATGGGTGGTAATGAGTGTGGTAACTCTTCTACAACTATATCAACGAAGTTCTCTAACAGTTCTTGGATTTCTATAGAAAAATATCCTACATAAGTATTTGTAAGGATCACTCTAGGCTTCCTCACAACAACAAACTGCATCTCTCTCTCTTCCTTGACTTCCTTTAAGAGCTCCTTCCCACTCATGAGAAGTATGCTTGAACTAGCTTATGTCTTCTCCTTGTCTACTATGGGTAACAACATATGTGTCCTACCATTATTTTCTAGAGTATAGGTATTCTTCCTCCCATCATGAATAACCTTTCGGTCATATTTCCATGGTCTTCCAAATAAAATATGACATACATCCATAGGGATTACATGACACAATATTTCATCTTTGTAACCTCCTATTTTAAACTCAACTTGGCATTGCTAACTTACCATGACTTGATGTCCTTTCTGTAGCCACTATACTTTGTATGGCCTTGGATGTGCATTTTTCTTTAGCTCCAACTTTCCCACCATATCTATGGATACTAGATCATCCATGCTCCCACTGTCTATGATTACCTTACAAACCCTATCTTTCATCTTACAAGCAGTTCTGAACAGGCTTGTCCATTGAACTAGTTCTTCTAGTTCCTTCTCTGGTTTGAGAAGAATTTTCCTCATCATGAGGTTTCTTCCTCCTTCTGTGGCCTCTGCTTCCACATACTTCTCTGCTTCGACAATGTGTTCTTCTCTGCCTCCTTTTTTTCTGTTGGGACATTCCAAAGATTTGTGCCCTTCCTTTCCACAGGTATAACATTTAACTATGCCTCCTCTGGCTCTTCCTCTTCCTCTACCTCTCGGAAAATAAATTCGTTCACCATGTTGTCCTTCTTTAGAGATTCCTCCCTTCTCTTGGTGGCTATGTTTCTTATCATCTTCCAGCTTTGACTTTTGGAACTTCTCCCTGCTGGTTCCTTTGCCTCGACTCGAATTTCCACCTTTTCTTCGTTGACTTTGCCTCCTGGCTAATTTTTCCTCAGTTTTCAAGCCTTCTTGATATGCATCCTTGACTGTACTGACGTAAATCATGTTGATCTCTTCTTGGATTTCATATCTCAACTCATTGATATACCTGGCTGTCTTTTCATCTTCATTCTCCTTCTGTCTAGCCCTGATGTTTAGTCTGTAGAACTCTTTAGTGTACTCCTTCACTAATAAACCTCTCTGTTTCAGGTTCTGCAACCTCCTGTAAAGATTGATCTGGTAATCCTTTTGGATAAATTTAGCTTTCATCTTAGCTACCATCCTATCCCAACTTTTAATTTTCTTCTTACCATTTCTTCTACGTTCGAATTGCAGTTCATCCCACCATAATGTTGTGTGACCCTTCAATCTCATCACTACATGCTTCACCATTTTGTCCTCTTCGATATCTTCATAATCGAAGTGCTTATCCATGGTGCGTATCCAATATAGCAATTCTTCAACTTCCAAATTACCTTCGTACAGAGGTACTTCTATCCTTGCTTTGGCCCCAATCTTTGAAATGTCTTTTATCAAGTGGTCTTGTGCATCTCCTCTGCCACATTTTTGCCAACTTTGGCCTCTTCTTCACTCTTACCTTCACTGACATTGCCAGTATCTAGTGCCCTTCTATGTGTTGTTTCCATGGCATCCAACCTCATCCTGAGTCACCTCATTTATTCTTCCATCTCTGTGTTTTGTCTACGCCTTCTTGGTGGCATGAATTCATTGCATCACCTCCCAACATAGTGAAATCCCCATGATGGATACCAACCTTTCTCTCTTCTTCTTTTGTATGTTATTCTGCAAACAAACTTAAAATATTTTGCTTTGGTTTTGATACCACTTGATGCAAACCCCCTACCCCAATGGGGTCCGCAACCTCCAAATCACTAGATCATCCTCTAACTTTGAGCTAGAATGACTCTTTCGGGTCCTCACTGGAACCCTGTAAATCAGATCCACAGGTCCTCTTGTTTAGAACTCGCGTGTGAACACTCCAACATCAAGCGCGAGCTCCCCCTTCATGTGATTGTCCTTATGACCACGGCCTTACCCTTAAGGTGTGTTTCTCATTTTGCGATTCAAGATTTCTTGAGGGAGAAATCCTTGTCTCTTCAACCACCAAATGTCGAAAAGAGATTAATGACGATTATCCCGTGCTTAAATCTTGTTCCATGCGACCATTCGTCATGACCTCACGCTAAAACAAAAAGCACTTTTCATGGATCAGGACTTCTACAGTCAAGTGTCCTGTTCCTTTGCAACTTGAATCCCTAAATACAAATTGGGGCTTAAGGTTCTCAGCTCCTACCTCACGTGACCATTCCCCACAACCACACGTCTACACTGAAAGGGATATCGGAGTTCATGGTTCGGCAAACCCACGAACATGCTCTCCTACCTCTCAACTCCCAAAGTTCCAAACTCCGAAACGACCCCATGTTCTTTTAATGCCTCCCTTAGTGGATCATCATATGACTCGTTCCTGTGACCTAGGGTCAAACCTTGGGCACGCTGGGGTTTCACACTTTGGGGTTTCGTAACTTGCGAGACCAAAGGTCCTGCACCTTCAGTTCCCCGAATGTCAAAAATCTGAAATCCTTTCACACTGGATCGATGGTCTTCGCTGCGCCTTGACCAATGGTTAGGATCCTCCATCTTATTATTCCCGAGGGATGGTCTGGATGACTTCATGGATTTCCTTCTCATGAATCCTCTGCTCTTCTCCTTATGAGTCCCTCGGTCGATCAGATCTTGTCGCCACCTATCCTCTCCACGATGGACGGTCTTGATTCTTTCATTGATTCTCCCAAACATCGACTACTCACCACGTGTCCCAACTCTCGATATATTCCCTACTTGACGGGTGTCTTCCATGAAATCTGGCGGTCATCGGGATTTCACAACACATGAGTCCAAAGGAACTTCACCCTTGTTCCTTCGGACACCGAATGCCAAAATCCTCCTTTGGGCACAAGGCGCTAAGCTTCGTGCTGCTTCCACAAATCTGACAGCTATCGAAAGATCGACACTTTCATTCAACTCCTCGCCATTCTTCTAGATCCGACAACTATCGACTCTCTGCGTTCATATCTGATGGTTACTATGGTTTCCCCCCTGAGCTTCAGCTACTTTTCTTCCCAGACTTAGGAAATATTCTAAGTGTTAAGGACTAAGTCTTCAGTCCTTCTTCAGTTGGATCTTTGTGAACAAAAACAAACTCCCTCCTGAGCTTCTTCTCCTTAAAGATTCGAACTCTTACGCACACCTTGCATTCAAGGATTTCGAATAACTCAGATTCAAAGGGATTTTCTTGAAAATAAAATACCTCACGCCCTCCTGGCATTCTTTTTTGTTGTTTCTTTGAACTTAGTCAGCTCTAAGTTCTGTGCACTCCTTGCACCTGGAATATCAAGCCTCTTTTTTATCCTCTAAACCTCCCTCTCTGAATCATTTCGAGATCTAGTTAACACACACCTTGCATTAGGGAATGCACACCTTGCATGTACAGTTCAGTAGAAAACAACTGAAACTTATCCAGTTTCATTATAGAATCATACAGTCATTCTCTCCACTCTCAACAGGAAATGAAAATGAAATTATGAACATCACAATTTTCTTTAAACAGTAAATGAACACATATATATGACAATCTCCTATATGTTCTATTCATTACTGAAAAATGAAAATTACATGGCGTTCCTGCTATGTTGTTCTACTTTTTTCTACTCTCCTCTATCCATCCTGATCTACTCTTACAATGAAAATGAAACTTTTTAAGGACCGACTCCATGAGCTCTCTCGTCCTGTTCCTGAAATCTATCAAATCGGAATTAAAACTATTACCTACTCAGTCCTATTATGATAACTACTAATTACTATCAGACAGAGTCAACACTCCATGTCTACGATTTCTTATAGTCCTTAGAGACTTTAGAAACAAGTTACGATTTTAAAATTTGCTCAAAAAAATATCTCAACAACCCAAATAAATTCTGAGTTAATGCTCAATTTGAATTTCTAGCTTTGCTGAAATGTCATTCTTCTCTCCTCCACATGTGCATTGATGACTGTGAAGGCGATTCTCTTGCATCAAAAGGGCATACCTTTTATTTTTGTTGTTGGGTTGCTAAGAATTGTATTATGAATCGGCGAGTCCTTCAGAAGCTGAGGCTATTGTTCAACGATTGAATTCAAGTCTTGATGCTAGTAGGAATAAGAAATGGACTTTAAGTCAAGATCCCCAAGGTCCATTTATTTTCCATTGCAATAACAAGGCAATAGATTAACCTGTGATGTACCCAAATTTGCTACAAGAATTATTTGCTACATATTTTCTACAGGAATGTACCCAGATTGTGGAAGAGGACATGCATTATTATAAAGTTGGGGACTCTGCTCAAGATTTCCTGAATGGGGTGCTTGTCAGCTCATGGAGCCCCGTACCAAGTGTCATGCGCTAAAGGACTGTTGAAAATGATAAAAATGATAAGGCAGTTTCAAGCTTGAGTGGGCATCATGAGCTTGTCTAATGATCGTCTAATTTTGTGTTTTTTTTTCCTCTTTGAGAAAACAGATTCTTCTTCACCTTCATGATTGATTGTGTGTTATATTAGCTTATTACCATTGATTTTGGATTATCTTGGATTATTACCATTACTTGAATATGGAAATTAGTACAAAACTAACTATGAGTACAACTTCCTTATATGAGTAATGTATTTGATTATGAACTACCGATTACACTGGCTTGAATCTCTCATTGTGTAGGAGCTAATGATATTGCTTCCCATTAATTCCATAACATTCCATACCATGAATCTCATCCTAGTACCAGAAAAATGATCATTATAAGTAAGTAAGTCCATTGAATATGGATACTACTAACCTCTTCCCTATTTGTCCATTTACAGTTAAAGGTTGTTGTATGAGCTATAACATAAGGTCATGAAGAAAAAAACATGATTGTTAACTACAAAGGGAAGTACATAATAAGAACTAAAGGAAATAGCTTAACTTGTAATACAAGAGGAATAAAGCCATTCCATTACTATGATATCAGTAATACAAGAACAACTTAGCTTAAGGTTCAACGAGGTGATATCATGTTACCTATTTACCATAATCAATATGTATTGTGATACTAATATTATCTCTTATTAACTACATGGGATGTCACTACAAAGAAATGGAACTAAGTATCAATAGGTATGTATTACACTTGTATGTGATTCCAATGCTTATGTAAATACAAAGGGTAATACATCACCATCTTCAACTAGTATCTTATCCAAAGGGTAATAGAACATTATCTTCAACTAAATGCTTGTGTAAATACAAAGGGTAATAGATAATTAAGAAGGGTCTTTCAAAGGGTATATACTCTTATCCAATACATATGGGTTTTACTTACTCTAAGTAACAGAAAGCTAAAGCAATAGAATCAACTTCATATCTTACTTGTTGGTGGGTGTTCTATATGCACTAAAAACCCTCAATTAAATTGTCAACCCAGTTCTATAGAGTTGTAGCGCTATATGTGCCAAGGCAGAAAGGATAGAGGTAGTATAGTCTAATTAAGGAAATGAGCTATCTGAGAGCTAATCTATTCAAGCAAAGGCTATTAAAGAGCAAACCCTATCAAGGAACTTAAACTATTTACCCTAAGTAACTTTTGAAAAATGGACCGATGAATAATCCTAAGAAAGAAAATGAAAAACCCTACTTTAAACAAGTTAACTTAATCATTACAATAAGAAAAATAAAATAATCTATTTAATCTATTTAATGAACAATAACAACAACAAACTAATCTACTTAATCTATTCAAATTCAATGAAAAACAAGAAGTAAGAAAATAAACAAGCAAGCAACTACCCTATTCAAACTCACCTATGGAAACATATGTAGCAAGTAAACTAATAAGAAATCAACTAAATAACCTATGGTAACTTCTACAACAAGTAAACTAATCAGAATTAATCAACACGTAAATAATCAAACTAATAAGCAAGTGAACTCTATTCTTAAGATAAACTTCATAATTACTTCTAATTTACAAAAGGGAATCTTAATCTACTAAATTCAAAGCATGATGAGAATAAAAGTAATCAACAACTACTCTTTAATTTATGATGAGAAAACTATTATTTAATCTACCGAAGCAAGAAGACTATTCTCTAATCTACAAAAGTAAGGAAACTATCCTCTAATCTATAAAAGCAAGAAAACTCAAATATAGTGTTGATGGTTATGTCTCCGGTGTCTTATGATATCATGATGCCATTTAACAATTAATGATAACTCAATAGGGATAAACTCAATATTGACTTCTATAGAAAAGTGAAAAGTATGAATTAGACAATCTAATGAGAATTTGGCCATTATAGAAGAAACATCAACTACCCTGCAAATTCATGTGATTCTTCAATTCATGCATTAATCATCAACAATATAAAAACACTATTCTATTCAATTCAATTGCATTTTATGCTAATGTAAGCAAATTCATACTACTAGAGATTCATAACTAAAAACTAAACTCAATAATCAAACTTCGAATTAAAATTGCAACCTAGATCTAGAATGAAAATTACATAAAGTAAATTAAACTAATCCTATTTTAACAATTTAAATTGCAAAGGGAAATACTCTTAAAAATATGACTCAAATCCTATTTCTATTTCAACATATAACAAGATAAGAAAACTAAGAACTACTGAGCAAACTAGATAAGAAAATTAAAAAATAAATTCAAAGCTAACAACTAATCATCCATCGAAACCTTGCCAAAGAAACCATTAACTAAATACCATGTTTTAACTTTGTTTTAAATTCTATTTCAGCATATAGGAAATCTAACTACCATCTAATTACACACATGGGTTAGTGTCTAAGATTGCAAGCTATCTCCTATCAATTAAAAAGACATGCTATAATTACACTATCCTTCATAATAACCTGCAAAAGAAAGTGAAGCAATTAAACTTATGAACAACAATTTACACAGTAAATAAACATAATAAAACTCATGTACAGAAAATAAAATAAATGACAACTACACTATGTGAATTCACAAGCTAATTGACTGAATATTCACCCAAACCACTGGTGCCCCCCCCAATAGGTCGTGGCTACTCTTTAACGATGAATCATGAGCTCAAGAAACACGATTTCAACATTTAAAATTAAAAACAAAGTTTTACACAGTTTTTAGAGAAAAATGTCTTGAAATGGCAAAACAAAACTTAACTATCCTTAGCTTAGCTATTTGTCTGACCACTGCTGTGGTATTTATAGAGTTTACAAGCTGAGAGGTCGACCACTGGAAGGGTTGATCTCCTCTAAAAATAGTAAATTACGATTAATGTGTCTTAACCGTCGGTGGCTTCTAGAAACACAATGAGCCAATAAACACCCAGCATAACAACCCAATCCAAGTTTTCAGAAGCTTAGTAGTTGGAGGCCATGAGCACAAGAAAAACCCATTTCGTCGATTTTCCCATCACTGGCCTCCGATATGATAACCGCCAACTCACCCACGGTTTTAGTGCAGGATGGAGTGCTAGACGCAGTGTTGGATGGAGTATTGGACACAGAACTGAAAACTATGAACTTCTCTCAATCCATTCAGAATTTCAGGGAACGGCCCACGAGGGACCTAATTGGGCATATTACACACAAAACCCATGTGCAATATTTTTTATATTCCACATCATGCTCCCAAAAATTAAGATTTAAGTTAGCTTCCTATAATAGTGCCGGATGAAGTACCAGATGGGCAACTGGATGGAAAAACACCATGTGATTTTTCCGTGTGACAAACATATCACGCATTAGCTTCTTGAAATAATTAAATAAAACTGACTTAATCTTGAAACCATCACACAACTCCAATTATACATACTTCGTATAAGTTATGATGATTTGATATAAGAATCCTTCAAAACTTCTTCAAAATAGTAAAATACACATATAATACCGAACAAAAAGGATTTAATCATTATTATTAATTAACAATATCATGGGGCCCAACACTTGTATGATCTATGTGAATATTACAATATAGTTAAGAGTGTAGAGTCTCAATCTAAGGTATAGGCAACTAATCACAAGAATGGAGATGCAAATTCAAATTGCATTTCTGCTATGAACTTTTCGTTGTGTTCTTATCAGTTTTCTTGGGTATCATTAATTCTATTATATTTTTTAGTCTTCATACTTTTAGACCCTTCTTTGTTGAAAATGGAAGCTAGCTTGACTTTTGGAGGAATTGTAATTGATATCTCAGTCCATGGCATTGGAGTTAGACATTTGGATTTAAATTTGTTATTTCTTATCAGTCTGTAAATGAGACATTGTCATGAAATGTTCACTTCTTGTGTCTTTTTGTTACAATGCAAAGTACTGTAACATATTTTAGTTGTGGGAATAATTGTAGTGGACATTTTCCCTGTGTTTCAAGGTTCATTTCTATATGTTGCACATGATATTTTGTAGATTTTAAAATTGTTCTTTCTTCTATCTTTGTAAGTGAGGATTTTACATGAAATATTGATGTCTTTTATGAGTTTCACTATCAATGCAAAGTGATTGTTACATATTTCGGTGTATCTATTCTGGAGGTTGAGGGAATGACTACAGTGAATATACTAACTATGTTTCACTATTTGTTTTCTATTTGTTGAGTGTTATATTAATGCATATTTTCCATAACATATTACAATGTAATATGTCATAACATATATTATTATAACATATTACATTGTAATATGTTATATATAACACATTACAATGTAATATGTTATAGTAATATGTTATAACATATGCACTGATACTAAAATTGAAAACATATATTATCTTAATTCTAACATATGCATATATATTAAAAGATATGTATAGATATTATACATATGCACATATATTAAAATTGAAAACAAACTGTAAACTATAAAATGTAAACTATGAAATGTATTTAAAACTGTTTTTTCTTCTAACTTTGTAAATGAGGTTTTGACATGAAATATTGGTCCGTATTTTATCAATTTTGCTATCAATGCAAAGTGACTATTACATATTTCGGTGTATCTGTTCTGGGGGTTGAGGGAATGACTTCAATGACTATACTCCCTATGTTTCAAAGTTTGTTTCTATTTATAATAGTTCTATAATGGATACCATTGTTTTTGGGTTTCCTAGTAGCCTTGTCACACCCCGAGAATCAAACTTTCATAAATTTTGTCTTCTGCAAGTTCTTGGCAAATACAATGCACCAACCATTTTTAGATTTTAGGGGTACCAGGTCATTCAAGTACAAGTCTCACTTGATCCATATGTTAATCCATCAAAAATAATCACATATGATTTATTTTAAGTCTAAGATGGTGAATGACCAACCAACATGTTTCTCTCCCAACCATTGAGTGGCTTCCTATGGTAAGAGAACATGTCACCAGTGAAGGTCTTTTGTAGTATGTAAACTCTTTTATGTCTATATTAGACTTTATTATCCACAATGAAGTATTCGTTATAATTATTCCTTTAGTCAAAGGGCCACTACAATTGAAAAACAACGAGTGTGAGACTGGTTCCTTTTTGAGCATTTTACTATGATAAGAGTCTATGGTTTTGAAGATAAGCCATAGAAAAAGTGAGTGTTGAATTTGGTTGTTCTAGAGACTGAAAAAAGTGAAATTAAGTCACACGCTGACTAAAAAGCCAACCATATTACATTAAATGTTGATCAGATGAATTTCAAGGACAAACCAAATCTACACAAGTAGGTCACTCATGTGTTACACAAAGATGTGACCAAGACTCATGGAAATATGAAGAAATTGAAATAGGCATTAATCAAAGTGGAGAAATAGTTGAGGCAAGATAAAGTGGTTACTACATCAAGGAATTCCAGAATCAACAATTTGTAAAATAATATTTATAACTTATGATACTCTAATATTACATATGTAAAAATGGATTTATAAATTGAATTCCTAAAGATTTGAAATTTTTATAATATACAAAACGTTTGAAATAAAAAGTTGGATAGTTTGCAATTTTTATGAAATTTTTATAAAATACAAAACATTTGAAATGATTGTGTTTTAATAAGAGATTACTCTATTCTTAATATTTGATTGTTAAATGTCTATATCAAATTTAAAAACTTAATATTTGATTGTTAAATGTCTATATCAAATTTACTAAATCCATATTGTTTATAAATTTATTGCTTGTGTGTATAATTTGAACATATAAAAATGTGATTTTTAAATCGACTTCCTATTTTATTTTTAAATTTATTAAAAAAAATTAAATATATATGTTTTAAAAATATTCCATTGTATGCATATTTCACAAATATTCCATTAAAAATTATAAGATAGACATTAATGTACAACAAGAAAAACTTGAAGAAATTTTTATAAAATACAAAACGTTTGAAATGACTGTGACTTGACCGCACCGTGGGGGGGGCAACCATGTGGCCAAGCCGTGGGTGTGCGTAAGGCTTGGCCATAGGGATAGCCCCTCGTTGCCAAGTTACAACCAATTTTAATAAGAGATTATCTATGCACAAAAAAGTAGGGCATTTGAATCTAAATATTTAACACCGAAGTGAAAGATAGTGGATTCGGCTCTTGGTCGACTGCCCAGGCACATACTAATCACTTAAATGCTTACTCTATTCTTAATATTTGATTGTTAAATGTTTATATCAAATTTAAAAACTTAATATTTGATTGTTAAATGTCTATATCAAATTCATTAAATCCATATTGTTTATAAATTATTTATTAATATATATATATATCAAATTCTCATTTTTAAGTAAATTCATATTGTTAATAAATTTATTGTTTGTATGTATAATTTGAACATATAAACATGTAATTTTTAAATTGTCTTCCTATTTTATTTTAAAATTTATTAAAAAATAAATAAATATATATATATTTTAAAAATATTCCATTGTATGTATATTTCACAAATATTCCATTACAAATTATAAGATAGACAGTAATGTACAACAATTATATGTATATTTGTTGGGCACTCAAATGATCAAATGAATATGTATATTTGCTCGACACTCAAATTATCAAATGATTTTGTATATGTAGAAATCTAATTGACCAGTTGTTTAAATTGCAATTTTGAATGATAGATTCAGGGCAATGTAATTAATCTAAGATTGCAATTTGCAATG
>JZKD02S2368326.1:16537-30363 GCA_000966675.3 Picea glauca | reverse complement strand
GAGATCTTTGGTGTGATGCCGAGATCTAGGTGATCTTAGATAGATGGAGAGTCAGTGCCATTTATAGATCATACAGATTGAGTAGATCTATGACAGAGTCCACTTTCAGAGATCAGGGTACAGTCATACTCACCGAGCATATGCCAGGAGGAAACCATGTCCACTGCAGGGATGGATTGGTGGTGACGAGCACTTTCCTCGGTAAGAGGGAGTGTTGAGAGTTGGATACCTTGGAAAGTGGTCCCCATGTGCTTATGAGTTTCTAAGCACAAAGGGGGAAGACTTTTACCCTCATACGTTACTTTATGATTCTAATTTCACTTTGACTTAGGAGTTTTAAGTCAAAAGTGAAATATGTCACTTAAGTCATAAAGCGACAATTAATTCACAATGTGGGTGAATTAATAGATATAAAGCAACTAAGGAAAGTGGGTTTCCTTAGTGATATTATTGGAGTTAATCTCACCCATTGATTAGAATTAGCTAGATCTAATCTAGGCCATTGATCTTTTAGGGTTGGCATGAGGAGGCTAAAGAGAGAGTAAAGGCATTTTGGAGACTCATTCTTCACTTGAGATTTTTGGAGAAGAGAAGGAGGGCGCACATCTTGAGGAGGAGAGGGGCGCACTTCATGAGGGTTTGAGAGAAACCCTTGAAAGCTTGAGGAGGATCTCTTGGTTGCTTGGAGATTACATGGAGAGTATTTCCATGGAGTCTTAGCCTTCACTTCAGAGGGAGCACTTTTCTTGGAGGAGGGGCGCATCTTGAGGAGGAGGGCGCATTTATTATCCTTCAATTGCTCACTGGGAGAGGAGGACTTGTCAGATCAGGATGAGATCTGATGCAGAGGGAGAGGAGAGCTTGAGTGCTAGTTTCTGTGGAGAGAGAATTTCAGTTTCAGGCTTAGTTTATTTACTGTGATCATTTCTGCTAGGAGGAGGGTGCGTGATTTGAGAGGACCGACAGCTACCTGGTAGCAAATCTTCTTGGAGGATTTGATCTCTGACAGTTTCAGTGGAGAGGTAGTATAGGAGAGGACATTCCTGTGGAGGGATTTCTTCATTGGGCAACAGATGAGCTTGGGCATCTCAGTTCAGCACAGAGGGCAACAAAGGAAGAGGGGGCACCACAATTTGGGCACTTCTCTTTCTGGTTCTTGTTGCAAGGCTCGTGAGGAGCTTGCTATGTATACAAGTTCCATTGTATTTCATTACTTGTTTTATCTCTTGCTTTAATCACAATTATATAGACATATATCCCAAACTGGTTTTCCCCGGGGGGTTTTTATCCAAGGTCATGTTGACCAAAAATACCCGTGTCAATTTTTATGCATGTTTAGAAGTGTAGATCAGCATTTTAAAGTTCAAGATCTAGAGGTAGTGTTATGTGTTTTAAGTTATATTGCATGTGCTAACATCGAGATAAGAAAACACTTGCAAGGGCACCTTAAAATATCACTTAACCTATAAAACATTGAGCAGAAAGTGGGATGACTATTTGTTGTCCTAAAACAACAAAATAAGACAGTCATACAGTTGAAACTTAGAGCCATACTAAGGTCAAGGACAGACTTTAGATGGCAGCCTCATAGGACCTCAGAATTTCAACACTTTATTCCTTTGAAAGTGCATAGTATAACATGATAACTAAAGTCCTAAAGACCCGAAGCAGACAAGAACCATCCATATTCCAGGAGAATAGGTGGTGGAGGATCTGAGTCTTTGGAGAAAAAGTACTTCGGGAGTTATCAGACAAGAAGAAAGAGGAATCATCGAAGAGTCGAATGCCAAAATAGATCTAGGTCGTTGTTCATCAAGAGACATGTGTTGACAGATATAAGACTTCGGAGAAAGTCACTTCATAGGATTTCAAGTGTGGAGTGTGAAAAACTATCGGAGCACCAGAGACCAAAGTAGATCACAACCGTTCATTAAAGAGCACATGTGGTGATAAATCCAAAAGTTTGAAGGCTTAATGCTCTGAAATGAAGTCAACCTGAGCATAGAATATCTGGACTATCAGATCCAGAAGAACACGTGGCAGGAATCCATCATCTTTGAGTGAAATCACTTTAGGAGGAATGAGTGTGCAGGAGTTTGAAACTCTCGAAGCCCGAATAGTCAAATAATATATGGACCATCGGATCCAAAGGGACACATTGTGGAAATACATTAGGTTTGGGTGAAAGTGCTCTGAGAGAAAGTGAGTGTGAAGTTCAACATTCCGAAGGCTGAAGTCCCAAAGTGGACCAAATATGTCAATTTGAAGGGAGGGCATGCATCCATAGATTGTGGAGATCTGGGAGTGCATGAAAAAGGAGGAATATCTCAGTTGTCAGTCAAGAAGGATCGTCGAGATCACAAGATCAATGGTAGCACTGGATTGTGGGGACAGGAAGTGCTCAGACTTTAAAAATATTAGAGAGGACCACAATTGAAACCACGATATTTCCAAAGAGACGCGTGGCAACTGGTGGTGGATTGCATGGACAAAAGAGGTATGGTCTTAAACCACTTTTGTCTGCCCCACAATCTTGTTCTTACATGAGGTCATGGCCCTAGGTCTTATCTAGGAATAGGCCTAGTAGAAGGAGCTAGTGCCCGTGAATTAAAAAGTGTGAAGAGTGTTAGAGGAAAGGCCTGCAGGTTCCAGAGGACCTATGCCTAAGGAGAAAAGGGGGCCTGTACAAGTTGATTTCGGTTCAAGAAGGAGCCCAAAGAGTCGATACGACACCTTGATTTGAACAATCTTAGACCAGAAGGTCGTAGAACGCCTAAGAGGGGAGGGGGGGCTGCATCACTAAAGTAAGATAAAAAGGCTTAGGGTCACCAACAATGACTATAATGACTACAAAAGACCCACAATAGTTATAGGGGATATTTAGATTGTGGAATAGGATATGGATTCTATTTGGATATTTTGAGAAATAAATGTTATCACACTAAGCCTCCTTGGGTCTTTGAGTTTGTTTTTGTTTAAAAAGAAAAATTGGAAAAAAAAAACTTAGATTTTTATTTTCTCTTTAAGATAAATTTCTCATCCTTTAAATGTTATTTATGAGAGGACCCCTTAAGATGACTAAACCTTTGATTCATATCTCATGTGTTGATACACAATTCAATTTTTGGTCCTTAAACCCTTATGAGCTCATGGTCTATTCTTTATGTCCCCTCTTGTGATTCATCCCTAGGTTGATACCTCCCATGACCAGGCTGATGTGACACACCTCTCTCATMKCKCATGACCTTGCATGCATACCTCATCATMCCCACTCACYYGTCCATTCATTTTTTATTTGGAGAABRHTGCCCACTYADCAGGMATTTYCATAGCACCTRTCACGATTATCATGCACCCACTCYAAGTCATGATTRCCWGGACTAATACCTTAGYCSTTGTTTTCRGTKCCTRAAGTCARTTGAAATTTTTTCAAAAKATATTGCATTTATGATSCTTGGTAATGGTTTGTAAATTTGAAAGTTCAGTAGTGATGCATTGCGTAAGTTTTCAAGTTCAGATCAGATGATTGCATGCCCACTAAATCTGATGCTTTGAGATATTTCAGGGCCAAAGTTTCCTCAATCCCATCCTAAGTTCACACTGAGGAGCTCAATAGTTGTCGAATTCACAGGTATCTTGTGCAACCTATTTCGCATATTAATTTTCATAGGATATTTGTGCTCGAGTTTAGGTTTTCTAAGCTTGCAGGGTAGTATAGGAGCCATATTTGCATTCCTATATACATCTTCGCTCATATCCATAGTCTGATTATTATGTTTAGTCATAGCCTTTGAAAGTCACGGGCCTGAAATAACCCATCCTCTGTGTATGCATTGCACTATGCAGAGGATTTGCTCAAACCTCTCTGATCATCCTTCTCTTATTTTCATCATGTATGAAGAGTTAGTTCGGAATTACTTCCTCATAGTCTACACTCTGAAAACCTGTGTGAGCCTAAAATTCCATTTCTCATAGCCAAGTTCATTTTATAAGCACTATTAATTTGGAGGGCCATCCTTGTGATTTTGAGACTTAAATTGAATTTTTATGGTCAACAACATCCCTTACAGCCTTTTAAGAACCCTCTTTCTGAGTCATGGAGACCCCTTAGTCAAATAAATCACACAATGGTGGCAAGATAGTTCGAATAGAACCTGTGGACATGCGCCTTTTTGAGATGGAACCCATGGCAATGGAAATGTTTCGAAGAGCAGGATGACTCTCTTTCTGCCATAACATGTAGAGAGGCCACTCAGAAGTAGAAAAACAATTTGCACTAAATTTTGATGGCAAGAAAACCAGAGTTGGAGATTTGGAATTTGAGATGACTAAAGCCTCCATCTGAGCTGCAATAGGGATTCCCATTTCAGGAGAAAATTGGTTCAAGGCCACGATATTGAGTTCACCTTTCGTTAAAGATATCTTCAAGCCTGAATACCAAGCCAATGATATATCTAAGAATGTGTGAAGGAATCAGTTGATTGACCAATTTGACAGAATGTTGAAAGTCATACAGATATATTTTATTTGTGAAGGGAGATTTAACACCCTGTACCATTACCACATAAGGTTGTTGTTTCATTTTATTGGTAAGGTTCATATGAATATTCCATATTACCTGCTGAGAAGTATAGGTAAAATGGAAGATAGAGTGCAAGCCAAATCCAAGGATGTGGACTTCATCCTTTTCCACTCTGGACTTATCAAGATGCTTGTCTCTGAAGAGTTGGGAAAGAAGGAGATCTCCCAGGAGAATTTTTTGGTCTCTTCTCACTTTAAGATGGACACAACACCTACCCCCCAATCACAAATTGCAGGCTCTTCATCACCTACCGGTACTAAAAAAGGGATCAACAAGAAGAGAAAGGTCAAAGCCCCTATTTCAGAGATCAATAAGCAGGTCAGAGAAGATGAGGAGGAGGTATGTCCTTCCCCACATAGAGATTTCTCACCACCACCTCCACCAGGGTTAGAAGAAGTTCCATATTCTACCAAGGTGACATCAAAAAAANGTGGACATGTGCCTTTTTGACATGGAACCCATGGCAATGGAAATGTTTCGAAGAGCAGGATGACTCTCTTTCTTCCATAACATGCAGAGAGGCCACTCAGAAGTAGAAAAACAATTTGCATTAAATTTTGATGGCAAGAAAACCAGAGTTGGAGATTTGGAATTTGAGATGACTAAAGCCTCCATCTGAGATGCAATAGGGATTCCCATTTCAGGAGAAAATTGGTTCAAGGCCATGGTATTGATATCACCTTTCGTTAAAGATATCTTCAAGCCCGAATACCAAGCCAATGATATATCTAAGAATGTGTGAAGGAATCAGTTGATTGACTAATTTGACAGAATGTTGAAAGTCATACAGATATATTTTAGTTGTGAAGGGAGATTGAACACCCTGTACCATTACCACATAAGGTTGTTGTTTCATTTTATTGGTAAGGTTCATATGAATATTCCATAGTACCTGCTGAGAAGTATAGGTAAAATGGAATATAGGGTGCAAGCCAAATCCAAGGATGTGGACTTCATCCTTTTCCACTCTGGACTTATCAAGATGCTTGTCTCTGAAGAGTTGGGAAAGAAAGAGATCTCCCAGGAGAAGTTTTTGGTCTCTTCTCACTTTAAGATGGAAACAAAAGCTACCCCCCAATCACAAATTGCAGGCTCTTCATCACTTACCGGTACTAAAAAAGGGATCAACAAGAAGAGAAAGGTCAGGGCCCCTATTTCAGAGATCAATAAGCAGGTCAGAGAAGATGAGGAGGAGGTATGTCCTTCCCCACATAGATATTTCTCACCACCACCTCCACCAGGGTTAGAAGAAGTTCCATATTCTACCAANTATTGAGTTCACCTTTCGTTAAAGATATCTTCAAGCCTGAATACCAAGCCAATGATATATCTAAGAATGTGTGAAGGAATCAGTTGATTGACCAATTTGACAGAATGTTGAAAGTCATACAGATATATTTTATTTGTGAAGGGAGATTTAACACCCTGTACCATTACCACATAAGGTTGTTGTTTCATTTTATTGGTAAGGTTCATATGAATATTCCATATTACCTGCTGAGAAGTATAGGTAAAATGGAAGATAGAGTGCAAGCCAAATCCAAGGATGTGGACTTCATCCTTTTCCACTCTGGACTTATCAAGATGCTTGTCTCTGAAGAGTTGGGAAAGAAGGAGATCTCCCAGGAGAATTTTTTGGTCTCTTCTCACTTTAAGATGGACACAACACCTACCCCCCAATCACAAATTGCAGGCTCTTCATCACCTACCGGTACTAAAAAAGGGATCAACAAGAAGAGAAAGGTCAAAGCCCCTATTTCAGAGATCAATAAGCAGGTCAGAGAAGATGAGGAGGAGGTATGTCCTTCCCCACATAGAGATTTCTCACCACCACCTCCACCAGGGTTAGAAGAAGTTCCATATTCTACCAAGGTGACATCAAAAAAATGGAAGAAGCTTCTCTTTCCCTCTCCTAAAATCAAAGCTAAAATACCTTTCACCAGGTCATCAATTCCTAAGGGTCATTTCAAAGAACAACCTTTACAAGAAACCCCTATACATAAAATCAAGGGTAAAGGTACCAAAAGACCTTCGGAGAGGGAAGATGAAATCCCTGTGAAGGATTGTAAAAATTCTATGAAAAATAAAGAAAAGTTTGTTGTGTAAGAGAAGAAGCATAAAGGAAAAGGTTTTGAGAATATTGATGAAACATGCAAGGAAAATATTGTACAGATGGAAGAAAAGGATGGTGAGAACCCTTCGAAGATTGCACATGTCCCCAACCCTCTTGGCAGCCAGACCTATAAAAGTCTTATTAAGCATATTAGGGATGCAAGGAGAGAAATAGTTCATCTCAAAGCATAAGACATGGTCCACTTGGCTTAGAGGAATGAGATCATGATTGGATACAACCATACCTTGGACTCTGCAAGGTTCGCAGTGAGAGAGGATCTACCTCTTAGTAAACAACTGAAGAATCTTTACAGACAAAACAGGGGTTTCTAGGCTCAGAAAAAGAAGCTAAAGGCATAACTAAAGCATTTCCAAGATGAATTAACCCAAAAGAATTTATAGGTGTTGGTTAAGCCTGACATTGAAGATGAAAAAATAGTATCTAAGGAGAGCACAACTATACTGAAGGAGCCTACCAGTGCTAAGAAGAAGAAGTTTATTGTGTTAGTTGAAGATACTCTTTCCACCAGGAAGTGTGTGAGGCTAAGTTCTAAAATGATAAAGTAGCTAGTAACTTGGTAAACACCATTTTTTAAATTTGTTCCTTCTTGGGAAGGTTAACTGATATGCACATATTAAGTTTTTCCAGCTATAGAAGATTCTAGGTGTTTGGCTATATGAATTTTGGTATTTTTGCCAAATACTAGTTTCACTCAGTGGTAAAAGCACCTAAGTAAATTGATTTGTCATCATGGAAGGACACAAACAACTCTACACATGTTTAGGAGTCAAAAACGTTGCATTTTGGCTTAGCTACCCAAACCCTTATGCAGACGCAGCATAGGTGGCACTGCATAATATTTTACAGAATTCATAATTGTTACACATGCGCTACCCATAGGCGTTGTCTAATATCTTACAGAGAGTAGGTTTACACACAGACCCTACTCAATTTTGCAACAGGGGATAAATGTAGTTTCATACATGTAACACATGGGCTCTACCTTCTCTCCTTGTTCCATTCTAGGGGGCGCTACACAAAATTGCTACCCAAGGGAGTAGCCAGAACTAAGACAACAATTATGGATAAGTTAATAATGGATTAAATGACAAAAGTAACACTTGGCGTGTAGAGGACAACTACAATATCCAAAGGTACACATGTCAAAACAAGGGTTGAGCAACAAAAGACGATCAAAGAAGTTAGAAGCATGATTGGGTTAAGTCACCAACACTTCCCTGTTCTATAGCATAGGCTGTTATCTTAGTTGTTAGAATAAATAAATGTTCTAAGATTTTTAAGGAAAAGAGGCCATCTCGTACTTCCAGTTGTTGTCTCCATTTCTTGTTATAAATAGATAGGTGAATTTCTTTAATGGGTTCAGATGGTAGAGCTAGGCTCCCAAGAANAAATCAAAGCTAAAATACCTTTCACCAGGTCATCAATTCCTAAGGGTCATTTCAAAGAACAACCTTTACAAGAAACCCCTATACATAAAATCAAGGGTAAAGGTACCAAAAGACCTTCGGAGAGGGAAGATGAAATCCCTGTGAAGGATTGTAAAAATTCTATGAAAAATAAAGAAAAGTTTGTTGTGTAAGAGAAGAAGCATAAAGGAAAAGGTTTTGAGAATACTGATGAAACATGCAAGGAAAATATTGTACAGATGGAAGAAAAGGACGGTGAGAACCCTTCGAAGATTGCACATGTCCCCAACCCTCTTGGCAGCCAGACCTATAAAAGTCTTATTAAGCATATTAGGGATGCAAGGAGAGAAATAGTTCATCTCAAATCATAAGACATGGTCCACTTGGCTTAGAAGAATGAGATCATGATTGGATACAACCATACCTTGGACTTGGCAAGGTTCGCAGTGAGAGAGGCTCTACCTCTTAATAAACAACTGAAGAATCTTTACAGACAAAATAGGGGTTTCTAGGCTCAGAACAGGAAGATAAAGGCATAACTAAAGCATTTCTAAGATGAATTAACCCAAAATAATTTATAGGTGTTGGTTAATCCTACCATTGAAGATGAAAAAATAGTATCTAAGGAGAGCACAACTATACTGAAGAAGCCTACCAGTGCTAAGAAGAAGAAGTTTATTATGTTAGTTGAAGATACTCTTTCCACCAGGAAGTGTGTGAGGCGAAGTTCTAAAATGATAAAGTAGCTAGTAACTTGGTAAACACCATTTTTTAAATTTTTTCCTTCTTGGGAAGGTTAACTGATATGCACATATTAATTTTTTCCAGCTATAGAAGCTTCTAGGTGTTTGGCTATATGAATTTTGGTATTTTTGCCAAATACTAGTTTCACTCAGTGGTAAAAGCACCTAAGTAAATTGATTTTTCATCATGGAAGGACACAAAGAACTCTACACATGTTTAGGAGTCAAAAACGTTGCATTTTGGCTTAGCTACCCAAACCCTTATGCAGACGTAGCGTAGGTGGCACTGCATAATATTTTACAGAATTCATAATTGTTACACATGTGCTACCCATAGGCGTTGTCTAATATCTTACAGAGAGTAGGTTTACACACAGACGCTACTCAATTTTGCAACAGGGGACAAATTTAGTTTCATACATGTAACACATGGGCTCTACCTTCTCTCCTTGTTCCATTCTAGGGGGTGCTACACAAAATTGCTACCCAAGGGAGTAGCCAGAACTAAGACAACAATTATGGATAAGTTAATAATGGATTAAATGACAAAAGTAGCACTTCGCATGTAGAGGACAACTACAATATCCAAAGGTACACATGTCAAAACAAGGGTTGAGCAACAAAAGACGATCAAAGCAATTAGAAGCATGATTGGGTTAAGTCACCAACACTTCCCTGTTCTATAGCATAGGTTGTTATCTTAGTTGTTAGAATAAATAAATGTTCTAATATTTTTAAGGAAAAGAGGCCATCTCGTACTTCCAGTTGTTGTCTCCATTTCTTGTTATAAATAGATAGGTGAATTTCTTTAATGGGTTCAGATGGTAGAGCTAGGCTCCCAAGAAACTGTAATATTTTGATAGTGGTTGTGATCTAGTATGTACTGGACTTAAGAATTTTTTACTGATAGAAATCATCTATTATTTCATACTATTTTTTTCTAGTTCTAAATGTTGATATTCGAATTCTTCATATGGATGATTGTGGTAATGATGTGATGGATGTTTGATCATTTTATTGTCATGGTGCTTATTTATCTCCTTAGTTTGTAATTTCAAGAAGATCCTTTTCTTAGAAAATTTCTTCCTTGGGGATTTTGTGGACCTAATGTTTGTAGTATCTCTTACATTCTTCTCATTCAAGTATTCCTTCTATCCATATATACTCCCTAACTACAGGTTGAAACTAGCCAAGACCTTATTTTCTGTTACATATTATCCCTATTTCTGAATGAGGATATTATCATTCCAATTTTTTTGCATTTGACCTTTCAAAAAACACTCATACTTTCACATATCATCTGATGGGTACTGGGCTTACTTTCCTTGCAATAATAAAGTGANGAAGATTGCAGATGTCCCCAACCCTCTTGGCAGCCAGACCTATAAAAGTCTTATTAAGAATATTAGGTATGCAAGGAGAGAAATATTTCATCTCAAAGCATAAGACATGGTCCACTTGGCTTAGAAGAATGATATCATGATTGGATACAACCATACCTTGGACTTGGCAAGGTTCGCAGTGAGAGAGGCTCTACCTCTTCATAAACAACTGAAGAATCTTTATAGACAAAACAGGGGTTTCTAGGCTCAGAACAGGAAGATAAAGGCATAAATAAAGCATTTCCAAGATGAATTAACCCAAAAGAATTTATAGGTGTTGGTTAAGCCTACCATTGAAGATGAAAAAATAGTATCTAAGGAGAGCACAACTATACTGAAGAAGCCTACCAGTGCTAAGAAGAAGAAGTTTATTGTGTTAGTTGAAGATACTCTTTCCACGAGGAAGTGTGTGAGGCTAAGTTCTAAAATGATAAAGTAGCTAGTAACTTGGTAAACACCATTTTTTAAATTTGTTCCTTCTTGGGAAGGTTAACTGATATGCACATATTAAGTTTNCAGTATTTGGAGATGCTGAATTGATAGTCCATCAGACCAAAAATCTTTGCCAAACTAAGAACCCTAGGCTTAGATCTTATAGAAATGAAGTATGGGACCTAGTGGAGTTTTTTTTCTCTAAGTATGACATCTCTTTTACTCCACGAGAAGAGAACTATGTGGCTGATTCTTTGGCTATATCAACAAGCCATTTTAGGATACCGATACCACCAAAACTCAAGTATGATGTAGAAGTCAAATAGAGGCCTTCGATACTAGACAATGTCAAATATTGGAAGGTGTTTGAAGATGATTTAGAACTCAAAAAATTTCTTGAGTCTATTTATGAATTTGTTGCATTACACATTGATTAGGATCTTGATTCTGAAATTACTCCAGATGTTGATGTTTTCCTTAACAAAATTGCTAATCATCATATCATGCAGCTACCTAGCAACCAGATTCCAAAAGGACTAGTTCCTTTGGAAAAATTATTTGATGAAAATGATGTGGCAGTAAAAGGGAAAGTGTCTACTNTGAGACTGCACATGTCCCGAACCCCCTTGGCATCCAGACCTACAGAAGGCTTATTAGGCATCTTAGGGATGCAAGGAGAGAAATAGCTTATCTCAAAGCATACGACATGGTCCACCTGGCTTAGATGAATGATCTCATGACTGGCTACAACCATACCCTAGACTTGGCAAGGTTCATAGCGAGAAAGGATCTACCTCTTCGTAAATAGCTGAAGAATCTTTATAGACAGAACAAGGGTTTCCAGGCTCATAACAGGAAGCTAGAAGAAGAACTGAAGAATTTCCAAGATGAAGTAACCTAAAAGAATTTACAGGTGTTGGTTGAGGCTGCCATTSAAGATGACAAAATAGTAGCGAAGAAGAGCACAACTATATGGAAGAAGCCTACCAGTGCTAAGAAGAAGAAGTCTACTGAGTTAGTTGAAKACACTCTTTCCACCAGGAAGTGTGTGAGGCTAAGTGTTAAAATGACAAAGTAGTTGGTAGTGGTAAACMCCATTTTTGAAAGTTGTTCCTTCTTGGGAAGGTTAACTGATATGCACATACTAAGTTTTTCCACCTATACAGGCTTCTATGTGTTTAGCTATATGAATTTTGGAATTTTTTCCAAATAATAGTTTCACTCAGTGGTAAAAGCACCTAAGTAAATTGTTTTTTCATCATGGAAGGATAAAAACATATCTACACACATTCAGGAGTCAAAGATGCTACATTTCTACTTAGATACCCAAACCCTTATGCAAACACAGTGTAGGTGGAACTGCATAATATTTTATAGAATGAAGAATTGTTACACAGGCGCTACCCATAGGCATTGCGTAATATCTTACAGACAACAGGTTTACATGTAGGTGCTACTCAATTTTGCAACAGAGGACAAATGTAGTCACAGACATGCAACACAGGGATGCTACCCACGAGCTCTACCTTCTCTCCTTGTTCGACTCTAGGGGGCGCTACATAGAATTGATACCGAAGGGAGTATCCAGGACTAGGCCAACAATTTCGGATAGGTTAATAATGTATTAAATGAAAGAAGTAGCAGTCGGTGTTCAGAGGAAAACTACAAGATCCAAAGGGATATATGGAAAAATAGGCCTTGAGTAGAAGAAAAGAATCAAAGAAGTTAGAAGCATGATTGGGTTTAGTCACCAACACTTCCTTGTTTTATAGCATAGGTTGTTATCTTAGTTGTTAGAATAAATAAATGTTCTGATATTTTTAAAGAAAAGATCCCAACTCGTACCTCCAACTGTTGCCTCCCTTTCTTGTTATAAATAGATAAGTGAATTGATTTAATGGGTTCGGATGGTAGAGAAAGGCTCCCAAGAAACTGTAATATTTTGACAAAGTGACTATGATCTAGTATGTATTGGACTTAAGNCTTATTAGGCATCTTAGGGATGCAAGGAGAGAAATAGCTTATCTCAAAGCATACGACATGGTCCACTTGGCTTAGATGAATGATCTCATGACTGGATACAACCATACCCTAGAATTGGCAAGGTTCACAGTGAGAAAGGATATACCTCTTCGTAAATAGTTGAAGAATCTTTATAGACAGAACAAGGGTTTCCAGGCTCATAACAGGAATCTAGAAGAAGAACTGAAGAATTTCCAAGATGAAGTAACCTAAAAGAATTTACAGGTGTTGGTTGAGGCTGCCATTGAAGATGACAAAATAGTAGCGAAGAAGAGCACAACTATATGGAAGAAGCCTACCAGTGCTAAGAAGAAGAAGTCTACTGAGTTAGTTGAAGACACTCTTTCCACCAGGAAGTGTGTGAGGCTAAGTGTTAAAATGACAAAGTAGTTGGTAGTGGTAAACACCATTTTTGAAAGTTGTTCCTTCTTGGGAAGGTTAACTGATATGCACATACTAAGTTTTTCCACCTATACAGGCTTCTATGTGTTTAGCTATATGAATTTTGGAATTTTTTCCAAATACTAGTTTCACTCAGTGGTAAAAGCACCTAAGTAAATTGATTTTTCATCATGGAAGGATAAAAACATATCTACACACATTCAGGAGTCAAAGATGCTACATTTCTACTTAGATACCCAAACCCTTATGAAAACACAGTGTAGGTGGAACTGCATAATATTTTATAGAATGCATAATTGTTACACAGGCACTACCCATAGGCATTGTGTAATATCTTACAGACAGCAGGTTTACACGCAGGTGCTACTCAATTTTGCAACAGAGGACAAATGTAGTCGCAGACATGCAACACAGGGATGCTACCCACGAGCTCTACCTTCTCTCCTTGTTCGACTCTAGGGGGCGCTACATAGAATTGATACCGAAGGGAGTATCTAGGACTAGGCCAACAATTTCGGATAGGTTAATAATGTATTAAATGATAGAAGTAGCAGTCGATGTTCAGAGGACAACTACAAGACCCAAAGGGATACACGGAAAAATAGGCATTGAGCAGAAGAAAAGAATCAAAGAAGTTAGAAGCATGATTGGGTTTAGTCACCAACACTTCCTTGTTTTATAACATAGGTTGTTATCTTAGTTGTTAGAATAAATAAATGTTCT
>JZKD02S2368315.1:0-25660 GCA_000966675.3 Picea glauca | reverse complement strand
CCCATGGAGTAATAATTCAAATATTTTCAAGACATCAATTGGACAAAAAAAGAGTATTTCTATTAAAAAATGATCAACATAATTGTATAAGTGATGAACTTATGTGTCGACACATATCAGAACCAAGAAACTAAGTCCCTTCTAGATGGGCCTCCACCACTTCAATCCTCCACCAAAGGCAAGCTCATATAAGAGAGACAATGAGGTTCTCCATCAAAGAGGGAAGAGCTTGGGGGCTGAACAATGTGTTCAAACTTTAAAGGGAAAACGGATGCAGACTCAATGTGAAGTGAAAATTTATCCAGAGTATCTTTGATCTCAAAAGTTGAATTCTCTCCTCCTCCATAGTTTGGATTGTTGAAATGTTGTAACTGCGAAGTATATTCTACTTTTTATTGAGTTATTATCTTATAGATCAATCCCCTTTTATGGATTGATCATGTCGGGACTTATGTATGACCAAATCCCCTTTTGTGGATTGGTCAAACCCTAATTATATGATGCTAATTGAGAAGTCGACCCCTAGGGCTAATTAAAGTGGTTTTAGCCACTAAGTGAAGAAGTCGGCCCTACTTGATGAAAAGACACCACTCTAGCACTCCCCAGCTAGTATAAATAAGAGAGGCTAGCACCTCATTCACTCACTCACTCAAGTCACTCATCTAGTGCACAAGTTTTAAGGAAGTTGTAGTTGCCGGAAGAAGGAAGAGAGAGGTGCATTTCTCAGTCTTAGATATTCTCTAGTATTTGGTTTATTATCTTGGCATTGTATTGGCAATCTATATTAAGGAAGCTTTTGTTGGTTTTTCTCCCCCGTGAGGGTTTCCCAGGATAAATGTTGTGTACCTTGTGATTTTGTTTCTTTCAGTGATCTTGCTTATGTTATTATTGTCTAGTAAATTGAAAATAACTTAATAGAAGCTCTAAATTTAACATGGTATCAGAGCTTGAATGAATAGAGCATATTTCATAGGGTAACCAAAAACGTCATTGTTGTCATATAAGAAAATTATGGCTTTTTGTTAGAAGAGAATTCCAGCCTAAAAACTATCTAGGGAAGTGAGCCCTAGCCTAGCCAACTCATTGGCAGCTTGAGCACACCTTTTCAATGGCTAGAGACTCCGGAAAGTGAAACCCTAGTTTTCAGTGGTACCAGAAAACTAAGAAACCAAAACCAATACCAGAAGTACCAATCCAGATTTGCACAGGCCCAGTTTCAAGTGGTAAAATTTGGATTTTCTGAAAACATATTGCACCATCCTACTCGCCTCAACTAAGCACACCTCCTGGTAAGTTCAGATTTAATTTCTGAGCAGTTTCTATTTTTGGTCATTTTCCCAGCTCCAAGTCAAGATGTCTGCAAGCACCAAGCTTGTTGACGAATTAGAAGGTGTGGATAACTTATGTGCCTAGAAGTATAGGATTGCACTCTTTCTTGAAGAGAATGACCTTGCAATATTCATCAAGGAAAATGTACCATAAGTCGCAGATGCTACAACTAAAGAAAAGTACCATAAGGATATGATTAGGACCAAAAGAATCATTGCAGACTCTATTAAATACCACTTGATCCCTCAAGTATCTTCTAAGAATACTCCAAAATAAATTTTTTATGCCCCAACCATAATGTATGAAGGAAGGAACATTAACCGGAAGATGAACTTGAGAACCCAACTCAAGAATACAAAGATGAAGAAAGGAGAAACAATTCATTACTATTTCTCTATGGTTTCTCAATTCAAGGAACAACTAGAATCAATTGGAGACAACCTATATGAAGATTAACTCATAATGACAGCTTTTAATGGTCTCACAAGACCTTGGGATGCCTTCATCCAAACTATCTGTGCAAGAAAGGAGAAACTCCAATTTGATAGTCTTTGGGAAGAATGTGTTCAAGAAGAAGCTAGAGTAGCTAACCGAGAAGCAATTCTTTTAAGTGATGAAGATCAAGCCTTAGCTACTCATGCTAAAGGAGGAAAGAGAAGGTCTCACTTCAATAAGGAGACCCACCTACATAAGGAATATCACTCCCCAAAGAGATTCACTCAATTCCATAAAAAATCTCACCCTCCAAGGAAATTCCAAAAGTTTCAGAAAGGTCAAAGAAGAAAAAAGGATTTCTCCTCTTATCAATGTTACCATTGTGACAAGATGGGACATATTGCTAAGAATTGTCTAGCTAGAAGAGAAGAATACAAGAAGAGAAATAACAAAATACACCATGCCCATGCATTTGAAGATGATGATCCACCGGCAAAGATGATTAAAGAAAAGATTGAAGACTATGTCTTATTCTCTACCCTCTCAGGATCTGTGTCACCTGGAGAGGACACTTGGTTCATAGATAGTGGTTCTTCTAAGCACATGACAAGTCAGAGAGACATTCTCTCTAGCCTTACAGAAAATAACTTTCCCCATAAAGTTACACTTGAATATGATTACCAGTACCCTATCAAAGGAGTGGGAAAATCCACCTACAAACTTGATTCAGAGACCTCAATGAAGATGAAGGATGTACTATATGTACCAGGTTTGACAAAGAACTTACTTTCTATCTCAGCTTTAGATAAGAAAGGTTTCGGGGTTGCTTTCATAGATGGTGAAGTTCTTATGTGGCCTAAAGGAAAAATCATAGAACATGCAATTCTTATTGGAACAAAAGAAGGTGGCTTGTATACGTTAAAAGGTCACTCAGATGAAGCCTTGACTCACTCCACTGAGATTCCATATGAACTTTGGCATAGAATACTAGCTCACATCAATTACAAATCCTTACCATATGTAAGCAATGTAGTTATAGGTCTACCTGAATTCAAGGTTGATCATGAAGGTGTGTGAAAGGGATGTGCACAAGGAAAGAACATAAAACATCTTAGAGCTAATCCACTCAGATGTATGTGGCCCAATGCCATCAACCTCTCTTAGTGGGTATGTATACTATGTGTCATTTATTAATGACTATTATCGCAAGACTTGGGTTTACTTCTTGAAATCAAAAGATGAAGTGTTTGGAAAATTCAAGGAATTCAAAGCCTTGATAGAGAATCTCTTTGAAAGAAAAATCAAGATACTCAGGTTAGATAATGGAGGAGAAAACACCTCAAAAGAATTTGTAAGCTTTTGCAGAGATGTTGGGATTAAGAGGCAGCTCACCACTCCCTACAATCCTCAACAAAATGGTGTAGCAAAAAGAAAGAATAGAACTATAATGGAAGCAATGACGACTATGATCCATGATCAAGATCTTCCAATGCACTTATGGGCTGAAGCAACAAGAACAACAATGTATGTCCAAAAAATATTGTCCCATAGGGCACTTGGGTTCAAAACCCCAAAAGAATTTTTCTCTGAAAAGAAGCCAAAATTAAGCCATCTCAAGATATTTGGTTGTCCAGTGTTTGTACACGTTCCGAAGGAAAGGAGAACCAAGTTGGACCCTTCAGGAAAGAAGGGAATATTTGTTGGATACTGTGAGATCTCTAATGCCTTGAGAATTTACATACCATGTTACCATCATATTGAGATCATCAGAGATGTAAACTTTGATGAAGATGTAGCACTCAATAAATCAAGGAGATGTTAGCTTGAAGAAGTATATAAAGAAGAGCTTGTAGCTCCTAGAGTTGCAGAACTAGTGAGGGAAGTCACAACTTCCCCTGATGATGAGATTCAAGAAGATCATGATATGATAGAATCTCAAGAACCTTCCCAGATGATGATCTCTCACAAGAGAAAGGGAACTTATTCAATATGGAGAGAAGTATGGTGCCCCAGAAGGAACCATGAGACAAGTCAAGAAACCTAGGAAATTCTCCAGTTATATGGCTTTGATGTGTGATCTCATAGAAAAGGAGCCTAATTGATTTGAAGAATCCATTCAGAAGAAAGAATGGGTAGATACCATGACAGAAGAATACCAATCCATTATAAATAATGATGTATGGGAAATAGTTCCTAGACCGAAGAACAAATATGTGGTATCTTCCAAATGGTTATACAAGATAAAACATGTTGTTGATGGAAGTATTGAAAAATATAAAGCAAGGTTTGTGGCTTGTGGCTTTTCCCAAAAGGAAGGCATTGATTATGAAGAGATGTTTGCTCTTGTAGCCAAATACACTTCTATCAAAACCATCATAGCTCTTGTAGCCAAGATGAAGTGGAAGTTACACCAGATGGATGTGAAAACGACCTTCTTAAATGGTGTTATTGAAGAAGAAGTGTATATAGAACAACCTCAAGGGTTTGAATTTNTGAGCAGTTTCTATTTTTGGTCATTTTCCCAGCTCCAAGTCAAGATGTCTGCAAGCACCAAGCTTGTTGACGAATTAGAAGGTGTGGATAACTTATGTGCCTAGAAGTATAGGATTGCACTCTTTCTTGAAGAGAATGACCTTGCAATATTCATCAAGGAAAATGTACCATAAGTCGCAGATGCTACAACTAAAGAAAAGTACCATAAGGATATGATTAGGACCAAAAGAATCATTGCAGACTCTATTAAATACCACTTGATCCCTCAAGTATCTTCTAAGAATACTCCAAAATAAATTTTTTATGCCCCAACCATAATGTATGAAGGAAGGAACATTAACCGGAAGATGAACTTGAGAACCCAACTCAAGAATACAAAGATGAAGAAAGGAGAAACAATTCATTACTATTTCTCTATGGTTTCTCAATTCAAGGAACAACTAGAATCAATTGGAGACAACCTATATGAAGATTAACTCATAATGACAGCTTTTAATGGTCTCACAAGACCTTGGGATGCCTTCATCCAAACTATCTGTGCAAGAAAGGAGAAACTCCAATTTGATAGTCTTTGGGAAGAATGTGTTCAAGAAGAAGCTAGAGTAGCTAACCGAGAAGCAATTCTTTTAAGTGATGAAGATCAAGCCTTAGCTACTCATGCTAAAGGAGGAAAGAGAAGGTCTCACTTCAATAAGGAGACCCACCTACATAAGGAATATCACTCCCCAAAGAGATTCACTCAATTCCATAAAAAATCTCACCCTCCAAGGAAATTCCAAAAGTTTCAGAAAGGTCAAAGAAGAAAAAAGGATTTCTCCTCTTATCAATGTTACCATTGTGACAAGATGGGACATATTGCTAAGAATTGTCTAGCTAGAAGAGAAGAATACAAGAAGAGAAATAACAAAATACACCATGCCCATGCATTTGAAGATGATGATCCACCGGCAAAGATGATTAAAGAAAAGATTGAAGACTATGTCTTATTCTCTACCCTCTCAGGATCTGTGTCACCTGGAGAGGACACTTGGTTCATAGATAGTGGTTCTTCTAAGCACATGACAAGTCAGAGAGACATTCTCTCTAGCCTTACAGAAAATAACTTTCCCCATAAAGTTACACTTGAATATGATTACCAGTACCCTATCAAAGGAGTGGGAAAATCCACCTACAAACTTGATTCAGAGACCTCAATGAAGATGAAGGATGTACTATATGTACCAGGTTTGACAAAGAACTTACTTTCTATCTCAGCTTTAGATAAGAAAGGTTTCGGGGTTGCTTTCATAGATGGTGAAGTTCTTATGTGGCCTAAAGGAAAAATCATAGAACATGCAATTCTTATTGGAACAAAAGAAGGTGGCTTGTATACGTTAAAAGGTCACTCAGATGAAGCCTTGACTCACTCCACTGAGATTCCATATGAACTTTGGCATAGAATACTAGCTCACATCAATTACAAATCCTTACCATATGTAAGCAATGTAGTTATAGGTCTACCTGAATTCAAGGTTGATCATGAAGGTGTGTGAAAGGGATGTGCACAAGGAAAGAACATAAAACATCTTAGAGCTAATCCACTCAGATGTATGTGGCCCAATGCCATCAACCTCTCTTAGTGGGTATGTATACTATGTGTCATTTATTAATGACTATTATCGCAAGACTTGGGTTTACTTCTTGAAATCAAAAGATGAAGTGTTTGGAAAATTCAAGGAATTCAAAGCCTTGATAGAGAATCTCTTTGAAAGAAAAATCAAGATACTCAGGTTAGATAATGGAAGAGAATACACCTCAAAAGAATTTGTAAGCTTTTGAAGAGATGTTGGGATTAAGAGGCAGCTCACCACTCCCTACAATCCTCAACAAAATGGTGTAGCAGAAAGAAAGAATAGAACTATAATGGAAGCAATGAAGACTATGATCCATGATCAAGATCTTCCAATGCACTTATGGGCTGAAGCAACAAGAACAACAATGTATGTCCAAAAAATATTATCCTATAGGGCACTTGGGTTCAAAACCCCCAAAGAATTTTTCTCTGAAAAGAAGCCAAAATTAAGCCATCTCAAGATATTTGGTTGTCCAGTGTTTGTACACATTCCGAAGGAAAGGAGAACCAAGTTGGACCCTTCAGGAAAGAAGGGAATATTTGTTGGATACGGTGAGATCTCTAATGCCTTGAGAATTTACATACCATGTTACCATCATATTGAGATCATCAGAGATGTAAAATTTGATGAAGATGTAGCACTCAATAAATCAAGGAGATGTTAGCTTGAAGAAGTATATAAAGAAGAGCCTATAGCTCCTAGAGTTGCAGAACTAGTGAGGGAAGTCACAACTTCCCCTAATGATGCGATTCAAGAAGATCATGATATGATAGAATCTCAAGAACCTTCCCAGATGATGATATCTCACAAGAGAAAGGGAACTTATTCAATATGGAGAGAAGTATGGTGCCCCAGAAGGAACCATGAGACAAGTCAAGAAACCTAGGAAATTCTCCAGTTATATGGCTTTGATGTGTGATCTCATAGAAAAGGAGCCTAATTGATTTGAAGAATCCATTCAGAAGAAAGAATGGGTAGATACCATGACAGAAGAATACCAATCCATTATAAATAATGATGTATGGGAAATAGTTCCTAGACCGAAGAACAAATATGTGGTATCTTCCAAATGGTTATACAAGATAAAACATGTTGTTGATGGAAGTATTGAAAAATATAAAGCAAGGTTTGTGGCTTGTGGCTTTTCCCAAAAGGAAGGCATTGATTATGAAGAGATGTTTGCTCTTGTAGCCAAATACACTTCTATCAAAACCATCATAGCTCTTGTAGCCAAGATGAAGTGGAAGTTACACCAGATGGATGTGAAAACGACCTTCTTAAATGGTGTTATTGAAGAAGAAGTGTATATAGAACAACCTCAAGGGTTTGAATTTGAAGATAGAAAGACTCATGTATGCAGGTTGAAGAAGGCTCTGTACGGATTGAAGTAAGCTCCTAGAGCTTGGTATGGAAGAATTGACAATTTCCCGACGAGCTTGGGCTTTACCAAGAGTAAAGTTGATTATAAACTTTACTTCAAGGTTATGAATGATGAGACAATTATATTGTTGTTGTATGTGGATGACTTATTCGTAACTGAAGAAGAAAAGCTCATCGTTGATTGTAAGAAAATTATCATTGCAGAATTTGAGATGAAAGACCTAGGCCTGATGCACCATTTATTAGGTCTTGAGTTTTGGCAGAGCCCAAAGAAGATCTTCCTTAACCAAGGGAAGTATGTAGTTTAAATACTGGAGAGGTTTGATATGTTGGAATTTAAATCCATGAACACACCCATAGAAATAAAGTTGAAGCTCTTGATTAATACTTCGTCAGAATTAGTTGATGATACGTTGTACAGATATATCTTTTGATCGTTGATGTATCTTAAGAATACCAGGCCAAATATATGTTTTTTTGTGAACACCTTGAGTCAGTATCTGGCAGAGCCCATACGTGTTCACCTTGTTGTTGCAAAACATGCGATGAGATACCTTAAGAGTACGTTGGACTTTGGTCACTATTATAATGAAGATCATGACTTCAGACGGATTGGTTATATTGATTCAGATTGGGCTAGAAGTGTTTCTGACAGAAAGAGAACTTCAGGATGTTGTTTCAGTCTGGGATCAGCCATGGCTTCATGGCAGATTAGGAAGAAATCCAGTATTTCTCTCAGTACAGCAGAAGCAGAATACATTGTTGCATGTTCTGCCAGTTGTGAAGCCATATGGATTCGTTGACAGATCTATTTGATCTGGATATGGAAGCAACCATGATTCTATGTGATAACCAGAGTTTCAAAAAGATGACGGAGAACCCTATGTTCCATGACAAGTCGAATCACATAGAAATTCGGTATCACTACATTCGTGATATGGTGCAGAGGGGAGATGTAAAGCTCCAATATGTTGGCACAAATGAGCAGGTTGCATATGTGTTGACTAACCCTCTGCCTCGTGTAAAGTTTGAATACTTTCGAGACAATCTTGGTATAGTCCGAAAGGACCTCCCTCGAAATGGGAATTTTGTTGATGATACTATAGTATCCTGACCAACAACGGGTAGCTCAATTAGGATTTTATATCCTAGGGGACTGATCATCCCTGGACAGATCTCGAAGGTCCAATAAGGATGGTCTGTTAGAGTACCTATGCATGTATATGCCATCTTTGGTCATTAGTGGTAGCTCCGTTAGGATTTTTCTAATCCTAGGGAATCTTATGATTCTTGGGCAGATTTCGAAATTCCGGTAAGGACAGTATATCAGAGTAACATGTGATAGCTTCATTAGGATTTTATATCCTAGGGAATCTTATGATTCCTGGGAATATCCCTAGGGACTGTCAGNTCTCACAAGAGAAAGGGAACTTATTCAATATGGAGAGAAGTATGGTGCCCCAGAAGGAACCATGAGACAAGTCAAGAAACCTAGGAAATTCTCCAGTTATATGGCTTTGATGTGTGATCTCATAGAAAAGGAGCCTAATTGATTTGAAGAATCCATTCAGAAGAAAGAATGGGTAGATACCATGACAGAAGAATACCAATCCATTATAAATAATGATGTATGGGAAATAGTTCCTAGACCGAAGAACAAATATGTGGTATCTTCCAAATGGTTATACAAGATAAAACATGTTGTTGATGGAAGTATTGAAAAATATAAAGCAAGGTTTGTGGCTTGTGGCTTTTCCCAAAAGGAAGGCATTGATTATGAAGAGATGTTTGCTCTTGTAGCCAAATACACTTCTATCAAAACCATCATAGCTCTTGTAGCCAAGATGAAGTGGAAGTTACACCAGATGGATGTGAAAACGACCTTCTTAAATGGTGTTATTGAAGAAGAAGTGTATATAGAACAACCTCAAGGGTTTGAATTTAAAGATAGAAAGACTCATGTATGCAGGTTGAAGAAGGCTCTGTACGGATTGAAGCAAGCTCCTAGAGCTTGGTATGGAAGAATTGACAATTTCCCGACGAGCTTGGGCTTTACCAAGAGTAAAGTTGATTCTAACCTTTACTTCAAGGTTATGAATGATGAGACAATTATATTGTTGTTGTATGTGGATGACTTATTCGTAACTGAAGAAGAAAAGCTCATCGTTGATTGTAAGAAAATTCTCTCTGCAGAATTTGAGATGAAAGACCTAGGCCTGATGCACCATTTATTAGGTCTTGAGTTTTGGCAGAGCCCAAAGAAGATCTTCCTTAACCAAGGGAAGTATGCAGTTTAAATACTAGAGAGGTTTGATATGTTGGAATTTAAATCCATGAACACACCCATAGAAATAAAGTTGAAGCTCTTGATTAATACTTCGTCAGAATTAGTTGATGATACGTTGTACAGATATATCATTTGATCGTTGATGTATCTTAAGAATACCAGGCCAAATATATGTTTTTTTGTGAACACCTTGAGTCAGTATCTGGCAGAGCCCATACGTGTTCACCTTGTTGTTGCAAAACATGCAATGAGATACCTTAAGAGTACGTTGGACTTTGGTCACTATTATAATGAAGATCATGACTTCAGACGAATTGGTTATATTGATTCAGATTGGGCTGGAAGTGTTTCTGACAGAAAGAGAACTTCAGGATTTTGTTTCAGTCTGGGATCAGCCATGGCTTCATGGCAGAGTAGGAAGAAATCCAGTATTTCTCTCAGTACAGCAGAAGCAGAATACATTGTTGCATGTTCCGCCAGTTGTGAAGCCATATGGCTTCGTTGACAGATCTATTTGATCTGGATATGGAAGCAACCATGATTCTATGTGATAACTAGAGTTTCAGAAAGATGACGGAGAACCCTATGTTCCATGACAAGTCGAATCACATAGAAATTCGGTATCACTACATTCGTGATATGGTGCAGAGGGGAGATGTAAAGCTCCAATATGTTGGCACAAATGAGCAGGTTGCATATATGTTGACTAAGCCTCTGCCTCGTGTAAAGTTTGAATACTTTCGAGACAATCTTGGTATAGTCTGAAAGGACCTCCCTCGAAATGGGAATTTTGTTGATGATACTATGGTATCCTGACCAACAACGGGTAGCTCAATTAGGATTTTATATCCTAGGGGACTGATCATCCCTGGATAGATCTCAAAGGTCCAATAAGGATGGTTTGTTAGAGTACCTATGCATGTATATGCCAGCTTTGGTCATTAGTGGTAGCTCCGTTAGGATTTTTCTAATCCTAGGGAATCTTATGATTCTTGGGCAGATTTCGAAATTCCGGTAAGGACAGTATATCAAAGTACCATGTGATAGCTTCATTAGGATTTTATATCCTAGGGAATCTTATGATTCCTGGGAATATCCCTAGGGACTGTCAGAGTACCACAAAATGTTGTTGTTACACCTGCCTCATTATGTTGCTATGCGATGATGATGTTGTTGCTCCAACCTCGTTCTGTGACGATTTTTTGATCCAACCTCATGTTGTGATGATGTTGTTGTTCCAGCCTAGTGTTGTGATGATGTTGTTGCTCCAGCCTAGTGTTGTGATGATGTTGTTTCTCCATCCTCGTGTTGTTGTTAATGATGTTTTTTATGTTGTTGTTATAGATTTTATGCTAACTGATGTTTATGTTTCATATTCTAGCTCCATGCTGTGAACAATGATGATGATGATATTCCATCTCCATGCTGTGAATCGTGATGATTATGTTATTACAACTCCATGTTGTGATTGATGATGATGAGGATACACCACCTCCATGTCGTGAATGATGATGGTGATACTCTAGCTCCATGTTGTCAATGATGATGTTATTGGTGATGAGAAAAAAATTCGATGATTTATAGATATGCCAATCAATGTTCCATATATTGTTGTTGTTGCTTCCCTCTCTCTCTCCTGATGATGTTATAGAATAACTTTCTTGTTAAGGGGGAGTGTTGAAATATTGTAACTGTGAAGTATATTCTACTTATTATTGAGTTATTATCTTATATATCAATCCCCTTTTGTGTATTGATCATGTTAGGAATTATGTATGACCAAATCCCCTTTTGTGGATTGGTCAAACCCTAATTATATAATGTTAATTGAGAAGTCGACCCCTAGGGATAATTAAAGAGGTTTCAGCCACTAAGTGAAGAAGTCGGCCCTACTTGATGAAGAGACACCACTCTAACGCTCCTCAACTAGTATAAATAAGAGAGGCTAGGGCCTCATTCACTCACTCACTCAAGTCACTCATCTAGTGTGGAATTTTGAAAGAAGCTACAGTTGTCAGAAGAAGGAAGAGAGAGGTGCATTGCTCAGTCTTGGATATTTTCTAGTGTTTAGTTTATTATCTTGGCATTGTATTGGCAATCTATATTAAGGAAGTTTTTGTTGGTTTTTCTCCCCCATGAGGGTTTCCCAACATAAATGTTATGTACCTTGTGATTGTGTTTCTTTCAGTGATCCTGCTTATGTTATTATTGTCTAGTAAATTGAAAAGAACTTAATAGCAGCTCTAAATTTAACATGGATATGGCCCAATTTATAGCCTTCAAATGGAACTAAAGGGCCGAGCCGAAATGTTTCCAATATATGGAAGGTCAAGGATCATGGATCTCATGACATGACATGGAAACCCAACACAATTTTTAATTTTGAGCACCAAACTCGATGTACGCGGGCTGTAGTGTTGGANAGGAGACTAGGAGGTATAATTACAACTAATGGCCTAAAGCCGACATAAATAAAATAACATTACTAATCTAATATGCCCCAATTAAGGGTTAATGAGACAATATTAGGGCTTAACAAGAGGAGTATCTGCGATGGACGAAATACATTATAATTACCAGAAGTGGAGTAATGGAGACCCAACTGGACGAGCTAGTTGCTCAAGAGAATATTACAATCCATAATGACTTTGTACACATGGTTGGCAATTTAAATTACACTGCAGATCCATATGGAAATATACCTGTTACACATTATTTTGGTCACCCTATGATCAATTGATGATATATGTATGACTTACTCCTATGTTCCCTGAAGTTACTGAAGAAATGAGACTTTCTCCATGAGAAATTGAATCATCTTTCTTTTCTTAAAAACCCTATCAAAGGAGATTGTCACACCCTGCTAAATGATTGGGGTGTGACAATGCTTGATCATCACATGTTTCACCAAAATGGACTATGGCGTCGTCGTAGGCTGCTTGTGCTTAGGATGCAACGATGCTCAAACAAGGGAAAAATGTGAAATTCACAAAAGATCTAGAATGGAATCTTCTAGAAGATGAGGTGGCCTCCGATCCATTTGGATATTACTCGCTTCTCTGATTTAGTGGGATCATCCTAATCTCCTCATCCATCCCTCTTTCACCCTATATAAAGATGGATCTCTCATGGGAAAGGCTAGGCTAGCTTATGCATGAAGAATTTTGTTGAAGATTGTACTTGTGATAGCTTTTCTTTAGCTTTCCAAGTCAGGTTGTGAATACTCTTCATCAAAATCATTGGAACAAAGGTGTGTGTGTTGAATCAAAGGGACATTGGAAGGGATCTTCCAACATCAAAGCATAGGTTGTATTCTCCACTTTCATCAATATAATGCAGTGATACATGTATTCCCTATAAAAGTGTCTCCATTTTTATTGTATAACTCCTTGATCTTATGCATAGGCTTCATTGGAATATGTATATCGTTGTTCTCTCTCTTTGTTGATTTGTGCTTCTTAACAGGTTCAACATCCCAAAAATCTAAAGATGGAACAAGGACGATACTAGCGAGTATCAAACGACGTTTAAATGGTATGTCATTTGTCCCTCTATGAACTAGTTTATATTACAATGAAATCTAAGGAGGAACTTGTATTCTGCTCTGTTTTGTTCTAATTTCTTGTTGAAGTTAGGGAGATCAGTTTGTGTCCGCACTTACAGATTTGTCCGATAACATGCGCTATTTCCAAACCGACCACTAAGAAACATGGCTTCTACACCCCTCTGCCTACTTCTACCATGTCGTGGGAATCCATCTCAATGGACTACATGTCGGGCCTTTCGTCCACTAGGCGGGGAGATGACTATGTTTTTGTGGTTGTTGATCGCTTTTCCAAGATGGATATTATGGTTTCCTGCAATAAGAGCATCACAATAGAGGCCACTGCCAAGCTCTTCTTTGAACGAGTATGGGTATATTTTTGGATCCCACAAACCATTATCTCAGATCGAGACAGTCGATTCCTCAACACATTCTGGTCGAGCCTCTGGTCACTGTCAGACACCAAACTCACCTAATACAGTGCCTTCCACCCCCAGAAAAATGGCCAAATTGAGGTCGTCAATCGAATGATCATGCATATCTTGCGCATGTACAATTCCAAGCACCCCTGTACATGGGATGAGAGTGTTCCCTATGTCCAAAACAACTACAACCTAGCCCTACATAGCTCCACTGGCCACAGCCCCTTTCAGGTGGGATTGGGATTCCAACCATTGGGCCCCATGGATGTTGCACTACCCCTCGCAATCACCTAGGTCGACTCGTCCCCTACTCCACCTAAAGCTGACAAAGCCACCCGGTTCATTGTGCGGATCTAGCACATCCGCCAAAAGTTTCAGGATATTTTACAGAAGTCGAATGCCAAGTACAAGCAGTGCCATGATCAACACCGAGTGCCACATAAGTTTTAGGTGGGCGACAAAGTTTGGTTGCACTTGCAGAAAGAACGCCTTACAGGGCCCCATCAGAAGCTTCACCCACTCCGTTATGGGCCATACACCTTTGATGGCAACATGTGTAGTCCTCAGATAGACCTTTCCAACAGGATATTGTGCACCTAAAATGGAGATCGTATGCAAAAGTTACGACCCCAGGAAGTTGATGTACTAGCTTACCCCAACAGGGCTCACGTGACGCTTGGCACTTCATCTCCTAGGGTTAGGTTTTTGGATGTCTAGGGTTTTGGCATTTCATGTTTATTGTAAAAATTCCTTCAAAGCCTCATTGTAATCATCTTCTTGTGAATGAGCACAATCGTCACATCTCTTCTCATAGATAAGCCGCCACCATTCCAACAAGCTTGTTTTTCGCTGCATTTTACAATTTTAGCTTATTTCCTTATTGAATAGAAACCAATTTTACTGTACTTCTGTTATTTTGTGTTAAACATATTATAATAATCTATATTCATTTCATTCTTCTCATAAAATCTGGATCAGTGATATCAAAGAGGTTTGCTCCTTGTCATTCTTAATGCATGTCCCCAACGAGGTCAGGGTACAAATAATTGGGTCTCGAGCTTGTTTCTCTTGAGGAAAAAATATATCGCACGCCCAAGTGACCTCTCATGGCATAAGAAAAGAAAGATGACGGGACAAGACATCCTTTGAAAATGTTGCTTGAGGAATCCCTCTCGCAACAGAGGAACGAGATGATGGAGAGTTTTGCACAAATCCTTCGGCGACTACCGACATAAAACTCATCTTTCTCGAGAGGAGGTGCCTCCCCCTTCAAGGTACAAATCAACTTTGATATTACTATATTTGAAGGTCAGATAGACGCAGATGTTGTAGACAAATGTTTGAATCTACTAGAAGGGTATTTTTATGTCCATAACTTTTCGAATAGAGAAAATATTACTTTTGCACTCCTCAAAAGCGTTCCCCATGTCAAATATTGGTGGGAAAAAATTTGTGAGCAAAAGGAAATATAGGAACCCTCATTATTTACATTCGTGACCACCTGGGAATCCTTTAGGGATGTTATTAAGGAACAATACTACCCTGTTGGAAGTTGTGACAACTTGTATACAAAATGGACTACATTGTGGCAAGAAAGAGACCAAGTAGTTCCAGAGTTCACAAATATCTTCCATACCTTGTGCACCAAGTTGGGTATCATGGATTCAGATTAACCTCTAGTGCTCAAGTATCAGGGTGCTCTACATAGATACATCCAGACCAAAATGTAATTTATGGACATCTCGTCCTTGGGCGCGACCTATCGATATGCTGTCAAAATCGAGCAGAAGCTCAAACAAAATACGCGCCAACTTGGGCCTAGGAACCCCTCACATCAAAAGCGAGGAAAGGGTGGCCCCAACCCAGAGAAAAAAGGACAGAGAAAATATGGACATTATCAGGACAACTAGTCCAAGCCACAAGCAAAGAAGTACACTGGAAAGACAAAGAAAGATATCGAGAAGTAGTGCAACTCCCATAAGAGCCCTTGGCATAACACTGTTGATTATCATTCAAAGTAGTCATTGGTGGTTGAAGTGAAAGCCTCTACATGAGATGCGGGTTCCAACTCTGAGTCAAAACCAGAAAGGGGGATATGGATCATTAACGCGGAATCCAGTGCCACATTTGTTACCACCAAGCTCGAACATGGTGAACTGGACGAGCCAGAAGAAGGAAAGCGTCTTTTCCATTCAAAGATGTGGGTAAAAGGCACCCCGCTGCACTTCATCGTTGATAGCGGTAGCTAGAAGAACCTCATCTCAGCAGAGGTGGTCAAGCGGTTTTCCCTGTCGAAAATTCCACACCTGCATCCCTACACCATTGGATGGCCCTGCCAAGGAAGCGATCTCTGTGTCATCCAACAATGTCGACTGTGATATGGCATCAAGCCCTTCAAAGATGAGGTATTGTGTGGTGTTTCTCTTCTCTAAGTTTGTAATTTTATTTTGGTCCAACCTTAATTATGGAAACTTCATGTTGTATATGAGTCTAGGCTTCATAGTGTTATTATTACTTTGAACAGGAAATTGTACACGATACCCGAGGCAGTCCCACCTAGTGTTATTTCCTTGATCTATGCCAAGCAATGCAGGAAGGTCATCTATGAGATCAAGAAATTTGTCTTCTTTGTGATTCGCTCTCAGAGTGAGAGAAATATTGCAACCACATCCAGGACCTCTGCGACTGATCTCTCCACACAACAAAAGCAAGTGGATAAGCTCGTGGAAGAATACTCAGATATCTTCTCCTCAGCTACCGGGGTACCTCTGCACACTTGGAAAAATTCTCCTTCGGCATGGACAAGTTCCATTACTTAGGCTACATCATTGATCAACATGGTGTGCATGTGGATCCAGCCAAGATCCAGGTCATCTGTGACTGGCCAGCCCCAACCACACTCACTGAGCTTCGGAGCTTCCCGTACCTCGCTAGTTTCTATTGCAGGTTCGTGTTGGGATTCTCTCATATCGCATGGGCCCTCAGCCAAGTAACCAACGGTGGTGGTAAGGAAACATTTGTGTGGGGCCTATCCCAACAACAAGCCTTCGATGATTTGAAGAAGCGCTTGTGCTCATCCTCGGTACTTTCATTACCGGACCTGCAACAACCATTTGAGATTGAGACAGATGCTTCAGACTATGTTGTGGGCATCGTTCTCACTCAACACGGCCACCCCGTGGCATATAATAGTGAGACACTATCAGATGATATTCGTAAGTACCCTACTTATGACAAAGAAATGTACTCCATTGTACAAGCTTTCCGCCAGTGGAGACATTACATTCTTGGGAAGGAGATTTTCATCCACATTAATCATAAGCCGCTACAGTTCATGCAGACCCAAGGAAAATTACAGAATGACCACCATCAGAAGTGGTCCATATACTTGCAATAGTTCCACCTCAACATCAAGTATAAAATAGGAAGTACCAACTGAGTTGTTGATTTCCTCAGCCGACCTCCAGTTGCGACACTCACCACGGTGCTAGACTCTTGCGACCATGAGACCTATGAATGGCCCCACCTATATGAGAAGGACCCTAACTTATCCACCACTTACCAAATGTTGGGTGCAAACTCAGTGGTCGCTAATTTCCATCTTCAGGACGAGTTGTTGTGTCATCTGGGCCATCTCTATGTTCCATCAAGCGAGCGCGTGAAGCTAATTTGGGAATCTCAATACAATCAGGTGGCAGGAGACTTTGGCGTTGAAAAGATAATGGTTGTGCTGCAGAAACATTTCTACTGGCTGAAACTTCGACAGGATGTCGACAAGTGTATCAGGTCCTGCACCACCTATGTTATTGCCAAATTGACCACTAAGAAACAGGGTTTGTACACCCCTCTGCCTACTCCTGACAGGTCATGGGAATCCATCTCAATGGACTACATGTCGGGCCTTCCATCCAACAAGCAGAGAAATGACTTTGTTTTTGTTGTTAATGATCGCTTTTCCAAGATGGCGATTCTGGCCGCCTACAAGAAGAGCATCACAGTAGAGGCCATTGCCAAGATCTTCTTTGAACGAGTATGGGTTCATTTTGGGATCCCACAAACCATTGTCTCAAATCGGAACAGTTGGTTCCTAAGCACATTTTGGTCGAGCCTCTGGTCACTATTGGACACCAAGCTCACCAAATCCATTGCCTTCCACCCACATACATATGGATAAACTAAGGTCATCATTCGAATGATCATGCATATCCTACGCATGTAAAATTACAAGCACCCCCACACATGGGATGAGACTCTTCCCTATGTCCAGTACAACTACAACCTAGTCTCGCATAGCTCCATTGGCCATAGCCCCTTTCAGGTGGGGTTCAGATTCCAACCATTGGGCCCCATGGATGTTGCACTGCCCCTCACGACCAACTTGACCGACTCGTCCCCTACTCCACCTAAAGCTGACAAAGCTACCTGGTTCATTGATTCGATCCAACACATCCGCCAACATGTTCATGATATTTTATAGAAGTCCAATGCCAAGTACAAGCAGTGCCATGATCAACATTGAGTGCCACATAAGTTTCAGGTGGGCGACAAATTTTGGTTGCACTTGCAGAAAGAACGCCTTACAGGGCCCCATCGGAAGCTTTGCCCACTCCATTATGGGTCGTACACCATCACCAAAGTTGTGGGTGACAATGCTTTTGAGCTCAACATTCCTCCTTTTCTTGGCCTGCACCCAATATTTAACGTGGCTCTCCTTCGGCCATATTTCCCACCATTATTGGACACCTCAAAGATTGCAGAGCAGTTGACACCAACAAAGCTCAAACCTAACTGCATACAATAGGAATCTAGTGATCAGATTGTGGGCACGTAGTTCAAGGGAACTTGACAACAAAGGATTCAGCTTTATCGAGTTGTCAAAGCAGGTCAACTCTTGCACCAAAGCAAGTGGCTCACCCGAGGCCAAATTCAACAGAAATTTTCTCATTTGATGGGGGAACTCAATGCAATGGAGACCATTACTTCCTAAGGAGGGAGGATTGATCCATATGGATGTCGATGGCCTCCCACCTATTCCAACTAGTTCATTTTGGTAGTTTTTTCCTAGTTTTCGGGTCCCTGACTTCCAGGGCCATTTTGAGGCCCTAAACAGTGTTTTTAGGACTTTCTAAAGTCAAAATTTTAAGCAGGTTGAAGCATGACAACATGTTTAGTCCTCAGATAGACCTTTCCAATGAGATATCATGTGCCTAAAACGAAGATCGTATGCAAAAATTACGACCCCGAGAAGTTGATGTACTAGCTTACCCCAACGGGACCCACATGACTTTTGTCGCTTCATATCCTAGGGTTAGGTTTTTGTATGTCTAGGGTTTTGGAATTTCATGTTTATTCTAAAAAGGCCTTCGGAGCCTCATTGTAATCATCTTCTTGCGAATGATCACAACTGTCACATCTCTTCTCAGAGATAAGCCACCACCATTCCAACAAGCTTGTTTTCCGCTGCATTTTACAGTTTCAGCTTATTTGCTTATTGAATAGAAACCAGTTTTACTGTACTTATGTTATTCTGTGTTAAACATCTTCTAATAATCTGTATTCATTTCGTTCTGCTCATAAAATCCGGATCATCCAAAAAATATCTAACGCCTTCTCATGCAAGGTCCTTTAAAAAATGTTGTTTCCTACAAAAAGATATGATAATTAGTTTAAAATAATTTGAAAGATGCAGGTTTCAATATTTAAATAATAGGAATTAACTAACATATTAATAACTACCTGGGACTTGTGGCATCTTCAATCGAACAAAGTTTTCATCCATCAAAATTTTTACCAATATCGTTCTCATGCTTTGAACACGTGTTGCTCCAGGATAACAGTGTGTAGACTCTTCTTCATGAGATTCACCATCTACTAAAAAATCATGTGTGTCATGGTCTGGAATGAATGGTGGGGGAATCTCATTGTCCCTAGGAGCTACAGTCGATCGAGTTGCACACTGAGAGGAAAATAGCCTCGAAGGTATGTGGCTCGTGTTAGGGCAGTGTGGGGTTTGTGCACCACTGCTACCAGTAGTGTCCCCACGACCAATATCTTGTGTCAGTTCCAAATATTTATGTAGAAAGAAATTGTTTTTAGTTTAGCTGAGATAAACATACAAAACATAAATTCATAAATTAATATATGTCATAAATAATCTATTTTAAAAATGGCGCTTACCACATATTGATATATAGTCTTCTCTAACTCTCTCATCCTTGTTTTGGTCTCCTCTATAGGCTTACAACTAGCCAATTGAAGGAGTTATTTGTTTTCCTTTTGCAAGCCCTTTCTAATTGTTTCAATTAGGTTGAGGTAATCATATATTTCATCACCCTGATCATCGTGCTCTTGTGTACTCGTCTAGATCAACAAATAAACAAGTTAATTGAATGATTGTCAACAATAATTCATATGAAGATCTATGCTTTACCTAATGTTAGATGGTTGGTGCCTTCCCACAATCACCCTGCCACATGTCAAATTTTTTCATGTCTCTGGGGTACAAGATACCATTTTTCAAGCTACAATACGAATATGGATTTCAATCTACAATACGAATGGCCACTCAAATATCTCATAAAGGGAGGTTGCATACAAGTTGCAAATCAATTAGTATACCTTATATATTTCCAACAGAAAGAAAGCATGTGAACCTCAAATTTTAGAGAAGATGAGGAGATAAGATAAACAACTATGAAAAGAAGTTTGAATATTAGCATAACCTTAATAAAATATTCTTCATTAAGCAAATAACTGGAAAATCACACATACATAACAATTAACTAATTTAGGAGAGATCTGTGACTCACACGATTCTGTATGTTTTGGAATTTATACAAAACACATCTTTGGAAATTGATTCACATAGATGAGAGGTGGATTGTAACCATCAGTCGCAAGCATCACAAGGTTGTCAAATATGAGTTCAAGCAAAGAATACACTAAGACTGCTCATTGGAAAGTTGAGAGGACAATTTGAATTCATCCCTTTATGTGTTGATCTGTCCCGAATGGACAATGTCCTTTATGGTTCCAGTGTAATTGGCATAACATTGTTTGAATTTGGTAGATTCAAACTTCTATAATGCAGACCTACAATTAGAAATCAATGTTTCTATGTATGTCGTAATTTCATTGACACTGAAGTTGATATGATTACATAAAATTACAAAACATTAAAACCTACATAAATGTACATTAACAAAAAATGTCAATCTAAAGGTGAACACCTATCAACAAAGGTCCATAATTCATATACAAGATCTTGCATCATTTCCTCACTGCGAAGAAACACAAGAAAACTTCTTGAAATGGAAGAAGAGGTTGTTACACCTTGAAAATGTAGTGTTCTAACTTCTCCAACTCTATATAACTTAGGGAAGACATGTGATCCCTAGGTTAGAATGTCTTGGAAACACTTTGTATAATATATATCACCTCTTATAGTGGAAACATCCTCACTCCATTGTTTCTTATAACACAAGTTAAAACAGTGACAAGAATTGAATAGCAAGATGCAAAATTAAATAATTTTGAAAAAGCCTAAGTTACCGGGATAGGAACATAGATACACCAAATTTTTGAAAATCCAGGATCTGAATACAACAGGGAAAAGGCCAGTACAAAAGATATAAAAATATTTTTTATAATTTACAAAAATCATACTTTATAATTTTATATTGCAGATATTTTGATCCTTGACAAATTTGCAGACTGATTGCAAATTTTGTACAGAAATATTTGGGATTTCTACCAGATGCCAAAATTGGCAAACACAAAGTTTGAAGTGTTCATGTTTCAAAAAAAATCTATGTAAGAAAAAAATGGATAAGTGCAAGTGTTAATGTGGAACAAAATCCCAACATAATGATATATTGCTTCCATCAATGCCCCCAACAATCTTGTAAGATAGAAATTAGGGGAGGTTTTAAATGAGATAGATTTTGGCTTTTCCTTGATGTTCAAAACTCTTCTAGTACAATCCATGTTGATTATCTATGATGCCTTTGTAAAGGGTTAGAAAAAAATTATAGATTTAGGCGACATTGTTGGTCTGGGGTTTCCTCTCTCACTCGAGCTAGGGTCTCCCCTGTCACTCATCTGTCTCATTGTCAGTCCTCTTTCACTCTTCGTCTCTCTCTATCTCACCATGTCTTCGATTTTGGATCTTTCAATGGGAGTCGAGTCAGACCGGGCCAGTCAGAATGATTTGATGTTGGGGTCTTGATCCTATCAAGAGGGTTTTGTTTGTCTTTTTCTTTGGTTTTGCAATTTGGTTTATGGGTAATGGGTTAGGTGTCAACAATTTTGGGGGTTAACTAGGTGTAAGGGGTTAATGGACTTAGGAGTTACCAACGTTAGGGATTGGGTGTTATAGATATAAGTGTGTTGTCTAATATGGTTTTGTAGGTTAGTGAGTTGGGCATGATCTAAACGGTCATAGTAATATGATGTAAAGTGGTTACATGGATTAGGGATGCCATCATCGACAATGATGATCATGACGATGATGATGACAATGATGATGACAATGAAATTAATGATGATAATGACAATGATCATGTTGATGATGAAAAAGATGACGATGATCATGATGATGATAGTGACAATGTAGGAAAAAATTATGATGGCATTGATGATCTTGATGATGACAATGACAATGATGACGACTATGACAATAATGATGATGATGACATTGACGATGACGATGGTGATGATGGAAATGGAAGACGATGATGAATATGGAAATGTTGACATTCATGATGATGATGACAATGGCAATGATGATGATCACGATGAAAATGACGATGACGATGACAATGATGATGATGATATGATCATGATGATGATAATGACAATGGAAGAAAATGATGATGGCATTGACGATCTTGATGATGACAATGACAATGACAATGATGGAAATGACGATGACAATATTGATCATGATAACGCTGACAATGCCACCTCAAATATTTACATTCAATAATCTCTAAAAACAATATCATTAAGTGAATAATAAGAATACCTTAATGATCTCCTCTTGGTTTCGAGAATAATTTATTCTCTACTAAATAGGTCCAACCACGTGAAGGTGGAATATCATTTGGCCCCTCCCCCCCTCGCATCACTCTCAATTCCCCATACCCAATAATGCATATTAATTTAAAAAAAAAAACTACACAACTAATAATTTATAATATAAATAAATTTTGTCCTAAAAATATTTACAATCACTTCTTTAATTTATGTTCCTTAGTTTTCATATAAGTCTTTAGTAAATCACCAGTCATACATTGCTCTTCGTCCCTTTTAGTTGTTGGAACCTCTTATGCTCATGCTCCATGACTATGTGTCATCTCCACCATTGTACTACTTCTAGTAGTACGACGTACCAATGGACATTGTTGAACTACAGAGACATCCACTACAAAAACAGAAAGGGTTAGAAGGACATGGTTATAAGTTATTATTATTTGTATGCGCAATGTTTCATTAATACAAATATCATGAGTATGTTTTTTACCTGGAGGATTAGTCGACATGACCAATGGCGTTGGTCGATGTTGCAGGGTTAATATCGATGACGATAACGATGATGTTGACCATGATGATGATGACGATGATTATGACAATGGAAGATGATGATGATGGCAATGATGATGATGATGATGATGAAAATGACAATGATGATGACAATGGAAATGATGTGATGACGCTAAAAATGAGGATGACAAATTTTACGACAGTGGAAGACGATGATGATGGAAATGATGATGATGATGATGATGATGATGATGATGATGACGACGACGACGACGATGATGATGATGACAATGAATATGTCGATGACCATGACAAATGATGATGATGATGATGCCAACAACAATGATATTCATGACGATGACAACAACGACAAATGTTGATTATGGCAATGGAAATGACAACAACGAAAATGATTATGGTGATGACGATGACGATGATATCATTGATCTTCTTCTTCATCCAACTATGCATCTGTACCATTAGGTTCATAATCGATGTTGAAAGGATTGTCCATATCAACATCGTCATCATTATCATTTTCGATCATAATATAATCATCAAGAACTTAATTGTCCTCTACATATGGTTAAACTTCTTCGACTTATTCATATGAAATTGCATCTACCTCATGCTCCTCTACATCTGGCTAAACTTCTTAGACTTATTCTATGACATTACATCTACCTCATGCTCCTCTATAAATTCTTCTTCTAGTACATTATACTTTATATGCCTTCCTCTTGGATCATTTCTAACAACATACGACCAACTTTATTTACCTGGAACCTATGAATAAAAGACTCGTTCACATTTCCTTGGAAGAACATAAGTTTATGTATTGATCTCAAACGTCCTTGTATTAACCATAAATCCATTAGCATGCTCAATAACAATTCTTTCGGGATCACGTTCATTCATCTGTAACCTATACCATTTGACATCGAAGAGAACTAACTTGAAGGAAGTAAAGTCACACTCAATTATATCATTCAAATACCCATAGTTTCTAATTTAAGATATTGTTGGATGCTTGTCACTTCTAGAGGAAACATTGGTGACCTGAAAGACTACAATTATCCCACTATCAGAGTTTTTCTTCTTGTCATCCAACTTTTTGATGTGAAATTTACAGCCAATGCACCACATAGCCTTGTAGTGTTTCAACTGCAATATGCTCGACACATAAAAAAAAAGTGCATTGTCAATGAATAAACATATTTAGAGTACTTAGTAAAAAAAATAAAAAGACACCATGACCTAGATTAATATAATCGAAAATAATTGAAACATGATGTGGGTGAATTATATATATGCTTGCATGTTTATCTTTTAAACCATATGATAAATTGATTTCCCTCTTAGTAATATTGGTATCTTGATTATGATGAGCTTCTTTAAGCAATGTAGCCACCCCCCCATGATAACCTACCATTATATTGTATATTACACCGATCTATCCATAACTTCGTCCAATCAAGATTGTTTGCGATGAATAAATGTAGTGCATCCCACTCTCAACCAACTATATGAAAAAAGAATAAAAATTACGAAAAATAATAAAGATTAATAATTGACGGAAGAATAAAATTTAATTAATAAGTACAATAAAAATAAAAATTAATAATGCAAAGTATTATAGATCTCAACGACTATCTAATAATTACCTTTCACTTTCCTCATTCTACATTTCCCGACCAAGACCTCCCCTTCAAATTTGTTGATGGAGTTGACATCCCAAATGCAAGGCACCTTCATTCTTGCTGCTAATTCAGGAAGATACTAACTAATATACACCAAGGATTGATATACCATATATCCCTCCACCATAGAACCCTAAAGATGTGCTCGTTGTCTAACGAAAGCCTTCAATGACTTCAAGTGCCTCTCCACCATCCACATTGACCTTGTGTGTACAGGTCCACACATTTCACTCTCCTCAAATTGGTGTATGAGGTAGTGCTCTTGAGCATTGAAAAATATCGGAGGTAGATGCTTATGCATTTCACACATTAGCCAAGGAATTTCTCTCCTCCAATAATTTATATCTTATTTATGGATTTCTTTACATGACAACCACCTACACATGATTATACAAGCAAATCATACATTTCAACAATAAAGTATATACATTAATTGAAGTAAAACATTACACGACAACAAGTTTTGCAATAAACATTTTGCTTAGCTCATGCATTTTCAAAGATCATATATAACATGTTTTACATTGTTGTCAAAACTGTCACATAGAGATAGAGGTAGACCATACTGTAATTACAAAAAAAGAATCATTATTTTTTTGAAAAGAAAACAAAATTAAAATACTAAAAAGAAGTATTACCAAAATATAAATCTACGTACCAAAATAATTACCTTAATGAAGGTATGTCAGTCATGAGTTTTTACCCCACCAAAGTCACCTTTCTTTGTTAAGATATTTTTTATGTTTGAAAAGAATCCCGTGGGAAATTTAATTTTCTGAATTGCCTCTTTTACAACATTGTTTTCATGCTCTGTAAATAACCATGGAAGACGATTTCGTTCTTCGACATTTCTATTTGAATCAATCAAATCATGCATTGCATGATTGGCTTCCTCAATATCACTACAAATTTTG
>JZKD02S2368293.1:0-30364 GCA_000966675.3 Picea glauca | reverse complement strand
AATGGTCTTCCCAAGACGTGGGATGCATTTTCTGCAAGCATGAACACAAGGAAGGAGTATCCTACATTTGAAGAACTTTGGAATTGTTGTGCTCAAGAAGAATCAAGGATCAATGAAAAAGAGAAACCCCAAAAGAGGTACAATGATCAAGCCTTCACAACAAGATTTAATAATTTCAGGAACAAAAGGAAGTTTGGTTCAAGGAGGAAGCCAAATCAAGAGAAATATATTTCATAAGTACAATGCTTCAACTATCGAAAGTATGGTCACTACAAGAATCATTGTCCCGAGCTAAAGAAAAGGAATGGGACACACGAAGCATCAGTTTCCGGAGAAAGGAACCTACATAGAAGACCAAGCAGGATGAAAGAGATTTCTTCTTCTGAAGGTAACAATACTCTTCTTAGTTCCTGTACATATCTTTTTTGTATAATCTCTATACATATCTTGTATATCTATCTCTTAGAAGATAATATGTTCCAAGAAGAACTACACCTATGGAAGAACAACAAGCTAAGGATTGCTATCATTGTACAAGTCAAACAATACACATGAAAGGATGAAATACATCATGTGGAAGCTATTACAAGAGACCTAGAATAAGAAAGACATAAAGAAGTTAGCAACCAAGAGGAAATTGAAGAACGACCTATAACACTGTGTAGAAGAGAATAAGAATGATGATGGAAGAATGGACTCTCCTAGATGGAGGGCATTGATTATATATCACCAAAAAGAAGAACATTCATTCATACATGAAGAAAGGATTAAGAGGGAGCTAATCCTATGATCCATTGAAGATGATGAAGTATATATCCATGGTAGAAGCCATGAAATACAGTACATGTTCAGTTCAACCTCAGAAGAAGTCTTCTTCAAAGATAAGTCTTGAAGTATCCCTGGTTTTCCATCCACATCTGTGATCCTATGATGAAAGAAAGAAATGGAATCTTTAGGTCATGGAATTTATAAGAAACTCCATGGACCCAAGAGCTAAAGAAAAACACCAGGAAGAACATGAATATTCCAATAAAGAAAGAGAAGCCAGAACAACTAGTCATTGTATTAAGAATCACAAGATTGCCAGCCTGATATGAACTCAATAAAAGAAATCAAGCAGAGGAACTGAAAGTCGTGATGAAGAACAGTGTATGGAAGACTTATGAATGAAAGCATTGCGAGATCTAGAACTAGAGGTTCTCCCAGATGGAGGGAGAAGACTATGATGATTGCTTGTTCCAGTAAACCAGACATATCTCTACATGAGTCATTATATCAACATCCATAAGTTGAAGTTCTACATCAAATGAATGCAAAGAATGTTCTCCAGAAAAATTGAATAAAGAACGTATGAAGAACAACCTCAAGATTTTGAGGCATACCAGAAAGAGACCCTTCTATGCAGATAGAAGAAGAAAACTTGGTGGAGAACCTCCAGTGCACAACAAAAGCGTGGTGAAGATTTTCTATAACAAAGATATTGTATCAAGATGATTACTCAGTAGATCAGATCTCATGATGATAGAAGAAGTGCCACTTGGATATGTTCCAGTTTTCCAACAATGATATATTCTATTGATCAGAGCTACATGAAGCCTTCAGAGAAAACTAGTGTTCCGGACCAAAGTACATTTGAAATCAAGAATCTCATTATCCGCGATGAAGTCTAGAAAGGAGAAAGTCGTTCTCCAATACATATATCCATAGATGAGAAGATAAGCAGACATTTTGGTAAAGCCTCTATCCAATATGAAAGAGTTTGCGTACTCAAGCTGGAGATCGTGGAGACAAATTCCTTATTGAAAAATGAAGAGATGACTCCCAGGTTGGGAGGGAGCACTAATATGTATTGATTTATGGACAGTCATTTTTCAGTTCGAAAAATGGTCCAGGATGAGCAGTTTCCTTTCTAGTTCAGGAAAGTGGATTGAGATTTCTGACGGACAAAGATTTCCCATTGTGGTTAACATGGGAAATGGTCTAGATTGTTGATGTATCATAGACAATGACTTCCCATTGTGGTTAACATGGGGAGTGGTCTAGGGCAGTCTCTCTTATTGAGGGTTACTGAAGAATACTGGCCCGCCTCGCCAGACAATGATTTCTCATTGTGGTTAACATGAGGAATGGTCCGTTTTGGAGGTTGATACATGACATTATTTTCCTCTTGTGGTTAATAGAGGAAATGGTCTGGATAGTAATTCCTTAGGGTGTATTCATTCTCTCCAGGTTTCACTTTTTTTAGTGCCGAAAGAATGGCCCAGGGTGGGGAATGATCCAGGTTCAACAATCAGGGAAAGGCATTCCTTAGGGCAGATTCATTCTCTCCAGGTTACATTTTATTTAGTGTCGGAGGAATGGCCCGGGGTGGGGAATGGGCCAGGATTAGAAATAAGGAAAATTATTCTTCCTTGCTTGAGAAGAATAGTCCATATAGCTCATCATTGATGTCTTACCTTTTGAGGGCAGGTTCTCTTCTGAGATCTCACAGATGTGAGTGAAAGAATGGCCCATATGATTCAGTTTATATCATAACATTGTTTCTGTGTAGGTTGATATTAGATGATTGTTATGAAGATTGTATGACAGTAGATATATAATAATGCGGTGGATGTGTTCCACTTTTTGATCAAAGTACTTGTGTGTTACTTGGTGTGGTAGTGTACCACTGGATTGTAGTTATGTACTACTATGGATAGACACATTTGTGTTCTATTTTATTCTGATTGCCTTGAAGACTATCAACAATATTGGAAATGATTATCAACTAGATGGATGATCAAAGAACAGAGATTTCCCAGACAAAAAATGGTTCAGAACATTTACTCTTCTAGGACATATGTCCAGATTAAAAGAATGGCTCTTTTATCACTCTGTGGTGTGAGTGACTTATCCAACATCATGTCTAATTACTCATATGGAGTATGGTTTTGAGAGATGATACAACTGATGATACTGATGGTGATGATGGTGCTCATGATCTAGTCATGAGATAGTCTATGTTGATGCTATCAGGTGAATGGTATGTTCGTTCTCAAGACCATTACCTATAATACCTCCCTAGCTAGTAAGGAGTGTTGATATTATGGTTGCTACAAGAGGTATTTACCTCCACGTGTAAACTTGACGAGAATAGAATACTTCAGAAAGCAAGAAGAAACCCTAATGAGTTGGCTAAAAACCCTAGAAGCCATGTCAGCTCAAGAGGATAATTTATATTAGGTTATTAGCCTCCAAGAGAAGAAGTTGGCCAGAAGAATTAATATATACTGAACAAACAGATACCCAGAATGAGAAGTCGGTCTTGGTAGTTAGTCAGAATTAGTATAAATATAGGAGGCCAATTCTCATTCTAGCAGGTAGTCTCAGAATTGCAGAGCAACACTTGTGCACACTACAATGCCCAGTTTTGTGCGTAGGTTTGAGGAGAGCTACAGGTGAAATTGCTGTAGCTAGCAGTTATGTTTTGGCTTGGAATATCTCTTGGCTAGGGTTTGGACTATCTAATCAGCTCTTGTGGGTGCGCTATCCTTGGGGAAAGGTGTGCTACCCTTTGTTTGGATATCTAGCCTAGGGTTTTCTTCCGGAGTGATTCTCTGTCAAGGTTAAGGTGCTCGGAGGGTGGCTTCAGCTTATGGTTGGGTGAAAATAGATATATTTTCAATGGTAAAAAGAGCACATCCATTATATTCTAACAATAAGAACCCTCCTTCATGAAAAATTGAAAGCTCCCACAAGCTTCCCTTGAGGAAGAAAAGAAAAAACAGTGTGCAAGAAGAGGAGGGAGCTCAAGGTGAAAGAGACATCCACGACCTCTCCCTCGAGGATATGGAACTCGAAATTGACATCGAAAATTTTTTCCCCAACGTTGACCATCCAAAGAAAACTGCTCACCAGAATCCTCAGATGAAATAATTGAGAGCGAAACCTTCGATGAAGAAGAGTCTTTTGTATTTCAGAGCGTTGGTTTTGATAGCGAGTCCAAAAATTTAATTATTGAGGAAGAGATGTAAAGAATGAAAAGGGGAAATATCATTCATAGATTAACCTATGGAACATGAGCCCTTCCAAAATTTCCTAAATTCACCGAGCAACTGGAGATGCTATAGATAATTCTATTAGAGACATTGAAGCAGAGAATGTCAGGTTAAAGGAAAGAATCAAAGAATTGGAGGAAACTTTAATCCCTCTTCCAGTACTTACTAGTCCTTTAGCAATGATGAAGCCTACCACACCTGCAACAAAATTGAAAGGATCGACAAGCCTTCTCATATCATCTAGGGGCTATGTGGAGAAGAACATCAAGAAAAGAATCAAATTAATTACAAAGACTTGGGAGATGTCAAAGAGCATGGTCTCTTTTGGAATGAGGGCACACGCCTTCCACTAATATTTACTGGAAGATTTGAAAAACGAAGAAGGTTTTTACCTTGACGTGGTTGTACCCTTCAGTTTTAAAGTTACAAATATGACAGAGTTTAGAAGAAGAGATGAGCATATTCCTTTTCCGAACCAGATAAAACAACTAAACACATGATGGAAGAAAAAGGTCAAGAACCTGAATATTATTGTCCAAGCATGCAGTCAGGCCATAACAAGAAGAGAAGAATTATTCAAAAGGATGACTGAGATAGACCTAGTTGGGAGAACCAATGAGGTCCAAGAACCCAAATTGATTCTCAACTCGTTGTTCTTAACCAAGAAATCCTTTGAAAAACAAGTTGAGATCTTTAAAGGGTTATCATTTGAAAAATTCTATGGCATTCTCGAGTAAAGTGAAGATGACGTGGAAAACTGGCTAGACGACTACTCAATAAAAAATCAATATATTGAAGAAGCTTTGTGGAATATTACTATTGATCTAAGGGACTTGGAAGGTGATCTCTTAATATAAAAATCTGGCATGAAATCAACGTGGCACCAATGAGGAGCTACATTGAGGAGTGGCTTATAAGGGTTTTCGACAAACTTACTGATGAAGGGAAAAGGACAATTGAGAAGGTTCCTATAACCATCGATGAAAACCATAAAAGGACATCAACGAGAAAGTGAAAAACACGAGATACCATCATAGTAAGTTCATATTGATTACATATTTATGTCTTTATCAAGTTCTTCATCCAGTTACTCCACTTCTTTAAATAGAAAGGTTTAACCGAAGACTGATAATTTTATTTTTCTTCTTACCAGGTCTTGTTGTCTTCCGCTACCCACTTTCTTCTTTCTACAAACTTCATTCTTATACATATTTCCTTTATGGTCCATGAGAGCCCCAGTCCTATTCATTATGACAAATGCATTTAAATTTCGGAGAATATGTATTGAAATACATATTTTTTAGAAATTCAAAGAGAGCTATTTTGGGAACAATCTCAATTGTATTTTGTAACCATGTTTTTTTTAATATGAAGTATTTGAGATTTATCTATCGTTATCCTCATTTGAGCTACCCATGTATCACTCTGTCAAAGTTCTCTTATGCATGCAAATCATTTTCTTTTACTTTTTATGTGATCAAAAATCTTTAGCCCTACAATGATGGATGTGAGGAAATTTTGTTTATTTGATTTAAATGTATGAATGTGTGTGTTTCCTGGTCTATTCTCAGGAAATTTCTTTAAAATGAAATAAATTTTTTTTTTCATTTTTTTCTTATATATATATTTTTACTTTCCTTTGAGGGACTTCTATAAAATTCCAACATTTAAAAAATCTCAAATAGAGGAGTACCACCTCTATTAAAATGCAGGAGGATTTGTATCCTCATGAGGTTGTCGTTTTGGTCCTAACAGATTCAAGAGTCAACATGTATCAATGTATTTTCTTTGATTCAACCAAAGTTTCATGTTTGCACGATCTCTTTTAATCTCCATTCCCAAAATGAAGTTAGCATCACCAAGATCCTTCATGTCAAATTTGGAGGATAGCTGCAATTTCACCTCCTTGATAACATCCATGGTGTTTCCTACCAGTAACATGTCATTGAAAAACAACACTACATAAATGAAGTTATTACCAATCTACTTGGAATATACATAATGATCTTCCCTACTTCTCAAAATCCTAGTTCAAGGATGTATGTGTCAAACTTTTAGTACCACATCCTAGGTGATTTCTTCAAACCATATAGTGACTTAGTTAGCCACCCATAGAGCTATCTTGTTTGAAACTATGCAATACACTTTGTGTACTGCGTTTCCTTCTGGTCTACCAGAGGGGTTGATAGTTTAGAGGGATTTTGTTGGGAGCTATCAAATTTGAACCAGGGTCAATCTATGACAGTAAGGTAGAATCAGAATAAGCCATAAAGAACCATAAGTAAAATAAGTATAATCTAAATCTAACAGATGGTTCAAGACAATAAATGGTTCCATTTCCGTTGGATGGAATAGGACGGGATTGAGTATATGAGAATTGTGGAAGATGCATCAAAAGAATTTTGGATCGGACAACAAGACATTGAGAGAATGAGAATATAAAGGGGATGTTGAGACCATGGAATCCAATGAAGGAAGAGATAGAGAATTGGTTGAAAACAAAGGATATGGAGTTTTCACAGAATGATAACAGAAACCCGAAGTTATTTCCATGCAAATATATGGACAAGTACATATTCAACGACTTGCATGAAGTATTTTTCTGTGATTTCCCGCATGTATTGTAGGAGTGGATAAAAGGTTGAAAGACAACCATCCCACAAATTGGATCAGACAACTAGAGTGGAATCCAAAAGAGATTGCACAGTTACAACGAGTTGATAATAAGTTTACGCAGGCAGTAGACTTTTGGTTAGACAACATTGTTGTAGGATTTATCACAGAATTTGCAGTATATACAACAAAGTCTTATAGTGTGGCACAACAAGAGTTATTGAAGGGACCTCGAGGTAGGCATATCATATCATTATATAATTATATTAAGATATTACTATATAAAAAAGTTGTAATGACAATGGATTCAAACAACTAAAACTTCTTTGCGTACATGGGGGAAGGGGGGAGGCACTGACATGAGAAGGAGAAATGGAAGGAGAAGTGGATAAAGGAAAAAAGGAGGAGGTATTGGACCCAATTATGATGGATGAAGACCAGATAAAGAGGATCATGGAAACAACTGGAAGAACGCACAGTGGAGTAACCTACCAGTATAAGGTGAACACCAAGAAGAGAGTCGTAGCTACGAGGAAAGGCTTGTTAAGTGATGAAGAAGAAGTAGAGGATCTCCAGGATGTGGAGTAGATTGAGGAAATCCTACGTCGACATATGAGAGGAAGAGGAGAGGTCCAATATCGAGAATAGAAGGAGACAATCATATCCATATCAATGTTAGTGTGGAACCCATAAACCCATGTGCGACTAATACACCAAGAAGAAAACCACCATTTAGACAACTGAATTTTAGGAGAAGGAAGACAACATGAAGTTCACATACATAAGGAACAACAACCGGGGGAGACATTTCAGGAAGCATTAGTCAAGTATCTACACCACGCAGAGGTAGTGGTTCAACATTAAGGATATAAAGACATGATCCCACCATCAGGTTACCAGAATTCAAAGGAGAGGCATCATAGGATGTTGAGAAGCACTTGTTTATTTGTGAAAAGATCTGGGAAGCAAAACAGATCACAGATGAGGACACTAAAATTGCACAGTTAGCTATCATGCTAAGAGATCACGCACTAGATTGGTACATGAGTTTATTTGCAAACAATCCGCCATGGAAAACCAGAATGATTAGACATATCAAGAAGCTATTGATAAATGAGTTTCAGAAGCCTAGTTCAGAAGATCAATACATGAACAAGATGATAGAGATGAGAAAGAAACTAGGAGAATCTAAATGTGAGAACTAGAGATTCAAACAATTGAAGGGAAAGCTAAATTATGTCATGATAGACATGAACCATAGGCATCTATTCGTCAATTCACTACTATCACACTTGAAATACCCTTTGCGACAATAGAACTTTCAGACACAGGCAGAGGCTCTACATGCAACCTTACAACTAGAAGAGAACCAATATCAGAAGACAAATCCATCCATATAGGAGTTGAAGTAGGATCTGAAGACATTAACATTCCAGCTAAACCAGAACAAAGGTAAGGACAAAAGAGAAGTCATTTGGTGTACCACATCTAGGACAGAAGGACACCATAAGAATGAATGTCCAACATTCACATAGTACATGGAAGTAAGAATTCCAAACCTATTGCCAACAAGAGGACTATGGTGTGAGATCTATAAGAAATAGGGGCATGATCCATATCACTACCCAATGATGAAAAAGTACTAGATAGTACCTAAGAGCTCATATTTCAACTTTTGCAAGTCAGTAGGTCACGATGAAAAAGATTGGAGAACCATGGACCTCATGAGGGAAAGAACATCAGATGCGTATAGGGTGCAAGCAAAAATGATGACCGGGAAAGACGCACCATAGTTTAACCAAGTACCAGACTCGTATAACACTATGTAGCAGTAGTATAACACTGTGCAATAACAATATAACACTTCACAACCGCAATACAATACCGTGCAACCACACTATAATCCCACACAGTATAACCAGGCGCCCCAGTATAATGCACCATGAGAAGATAGATTTGGATACAGAGGTGGAGGAAGAGTAAGAGGAGGCTACTGTCAGAACAGACAGATAGTAAAAGAACTAATTTCATGTTACCATGTGCGGGAAGAAGCACCGGATGAAGATGATCCACGAAACATTCATATCGCGGAAGTTGAAGGTGAAAGAGAAGTGGAAGGTCCACCTATGGAATCAGAAGTATTTGTTGTGTCGATCAAGGTGAAGAAAGTCAACATTGGGATACTTGAGAATCCCAAAATGGCGAGCATTGGAGACTATTGGCATGAGAAAACAGTGGAAAGAATAAAAGAGTTACTGCGCGAGTACAACAACCTCTTCCCCACAACGTTCACAAAAATGAAAGGCATAGTAGGAGAGAGAGGTGAAATGAATATACCTCTCAGATATGAGGCAAGGCTTATCAGATAGAGACCATATAGACTAAACCCCATCTATAAGCAGAAATTCAAAGCCTAAATTGATAGGATGTTGGAGGTTGAAATCATAGAACCTGTAGAGGAATCTGAATGGGTAAGCTCGATGGTAGTTCAGGAGAAGAAACAGGGGGGCTAAGGATATGTGTCAACCTGAGGAAGAAAAATGATGCGTGCTTACATGACCCATTCCCTACCCCTTTCAGATACTAGGTGTTGGAGAACATAGGAGGACAGGAATCCTACTAATTCACCGATGAATTCTTAGGATACCATCAGATCAAGATAACCCCGAAAGATAGATACAAGACAACTTTTTCTACAAAATGGGGATCCTACCAGTACAAATTCATGTTGTTTGGACTGAACAATGCACCATCAATATTTTCCAGAGTAGTCATAGTTGCATTTAAAGAATTCATCCACCAATTTCTAGAGGTATATTTGGATGATTGGATAGTCTATAGTCTGTTTAAAGACCATGTAGGGGTATTGAGGCTAATGTTAGAAAGATGCAGGTAGTGTCAGATATTGTTAGACATCAATAAGTGCACATTCGGAACAACCTTTGGGATACAATTGGGCCATATAGTATGCAAACAAGGCTTGCTAGTAGATCCAGCTAAGATTGCAGTAATTGTTAATATACCACCACCAAAATAAATCTGTCAGTTAAGAGCAACATTGGGACCCACAGGATACTACAAGAAATTTATAAAAGGGTATGCATAGATCACTGTGACAATGGAGAAATGATTAATAAAAGAAAACAAGTTTCAGTGGAATGAGGACTGTCATCGAGGATTGGACACCCTGAAAGAGAAGATGGTAACCACACCAATACTAGTATTCCTAGATTGGGAAAATACATTCCATGTTCATGTAGATGCATCGGCCATAGCACTTGGAGCTATTCCGGCGTAGCCAAGATCATGAGAATTGGACCATCCTATAACATTCGCTAGTAGAAAATTGTTAGAATCAGAGAAGAATTACTATACCACAGAAAGAGAAGGCTTATATATGGTCTATGCACTTCAGAAGTTCAAACATTATTTATTGGGAAAAAAATTCAATATGTTCACAGACCATTCATCTCTTGAATACCTCGTCAACAAGATAATGTTGGGGGGGAGGATTTGTAGATGGTTATTGTTGTTCCAGGAATTTGAATTTGAAGTAATAGTCAAACCAGGGTGATTGAACCTATGACCTGATCACATGTCAAGGATCACTAATGGAGAGGAACCTACGAATCTAGAAGACAATTTCCCTGATGCACAGTTATTTTCAGTCCAAGTAGTCGATGAACACTTCGTAGAAATAATCCAATACTTGAGTACAGAGACTGCGCCACAAGAATTCAACACCCCGTAGAAGAAAAATATGGTAGTCAGAGATGCAGACTATCATTTGATTGCAGGACACTTAAACAACATGGGTGTAGACAACATCTTGAGAATATGTGTTCTAGAATATGAAAGACCTAGGATTTTACCAGAATTCCATGAGGGAATAGAAGGAGGACATTATGCAGGGAAATCTATTGCACAAAAGGTATTGCGCACATGACTATGGTGGTCGACTGTCCACAGAGACTCAAAGGATTACTGCCAAAGATGTGATGTATGTCAGAGGGTTGGTAAACCGAATAGACGGGACAAGATTCCCCTGAGACCACAAGTAACCTTACAAGTATTCGACAAATGGGAAATAGATTTTGTGGGACCAATTAAGCCACCAGAAAAAAGGTCGGGAGCAAGGTACATTATTACTGTGACAGAGTACTTAACAAGATGGGAAGAATCAACACTAGTAAAATATTGCAGCGCAAAGACAACATCACACTTCTTGTTTGAGAAAGTGATCACTAGATTTGGTTTCCCAAGGATTTTGATGAGTGACCAAGGTACTCACTTCATTAAAATCACTATCAAGTCTATGACTGAGGATTTTGAAGTTTATCATCAAAAGTGTACACCATATCATCCTCAAGCAAATGGAATAGTGGAATCCTTTAATAATATCCTCGAGAATGCACTAAAAAATATATGCAATGTTGATAGGGACGATTGAGACTTGAAGATATCAACAGTACTTTGGGCATATAGGACAACATACAAAAAAATGGCAGGTCATATACCATTCAGATTGGTGTATGGACAAGAAGAAGTGGTTCCATTAGAGTTTTTGGTACCTAGTTTGCGCATAGCAACAATTACCAATATGACAGAGTGAGGCACAATACAAGAATGGCTAAGTCAACTATTGATCATGGAAGAAGATAGGATTCTAGCAGGGTTTCACCAAGAGGTACAGAAAGCAAGGGACAGAGCTTGGCATGATAGACATATCAAGAGGAAAAATTTCAAGGAGGGAGACCTAGTCTTGGTGTATGACAGTAAATCTCTTCAACACCCAAGAAAACTTAGAATGCATTGGTTAGGAACATATTAAGTAAAGACTTTCATAGATGGGGGAGTTGTATAGTTGAAGGACTTGGGAGGAACACAACTTAGAGGAATGATCAATGTGAGTCGAATGAAGCTGTATAGGGACAGTCGACCTTCTAGCACTTGAAAAAAAAGAAAAAATATGGGTTACCACGCCAGACATCAGAATATAGAAACCAACTAAAAGAGGGGTAGAACGCCGAAAACATAATGTTCACGTGCACTCGAAAAATGTTAGCGCGATGGAGAAAGGAAAAACGGTCACTAAAAGGAGAAAAAAGAGGAAATGGAGGGTATGAAAAATAGTCACCAACTAACGGTGGCTATCAAAATTGAATGTCAAGAAATTGGCGGGACACCGCATTAATCGCGCCAACTGGTGATGGCAAGGGAATTCAATGGAAAGTACACGGGAAGCGCTAGTTTATTCAAAATGAAAATTGGGTAACGTCTCCAAGAAGTTCACACGATTCCTATATAAGGTAAGCATGCGGGGATCATAAGGGTTATTGTGAAATTGAAAAAAGCACAGAGTGACAGAGCATACAGAGAAGAGAGCGAGTTTACAAAAGTTACAGAGCCAACTAAGCTCGACGAAGAACATTTTTACCACCATGGCACCACCCAAGATAGGACCATCAATCCATGCCTGCAGATGACCTTGAAGCAACCTCAGAGCACCTCAGTAGCCATAGGGAAACGAAAAACAACCACCACAGCCTATGGAATTCGTCAACTTGGACGAAATCCCATTGCCCAATTTGGAACCAGGAAGCCCCACACCAGTGGTGGAGGAAACCCAACAGATAGCACTAGTGGGCATGGATATTGATATGTCGGAAGTAGGACACAACCATCAGACCCAGGATGCAGGAAATCCTTCGTGCTCTGAAAACCCTGATGAAGCCCCAAGGGTTAATGGGACGGTGCCAAACCAGACTGAAGCGGTCGTGCCAGAAAGGTCACACACAGTAGCATCAGAGCAACCACATGAGGGCATTGTAGAAGATGTCACCGAATGACCATAGGAGTACACAGGAGAAAGAAAAATGGAGGTTGGAACTTTGAGTCATTCACCACAGCAGAAGGGAAAGCAACCAGTAGAAATATTACCGTGCAGGTAGGCTTCCACAACCATAGTCTTACTGCACATTTCGGAGGGGGTGCATGTCACAGCTAACCTGTTAGGCCACAAGGAAAAACTACATTACTCAGATCATGATGTGACTGACACAGATAAGTTTCTGGTGTTTGCAAAGCAATTTTACTTGGATACTGTGGGTATAAGACACTTCGGCGAACCAATTAACCAACCAAAATAGTGGGCAGCCAAACTGGCCAACACCAGGAATCTAGGCCTGTTGGAGATCCCACACTTTGGAAGGGGTCATGATGTGAATAACTGCATCAAGTAGTTTATGGAAATTACCCATGGAGGATACCTATGGGTTGAAGAGACTGTCTTGATAGACATAGAGCTCATCATGTATATTACAAGGCTACCATATGGGGGGGAGAGCCCTGCGCANGATGTGACTGACACAGATAAGTTTTTGGTGTTTGCAAAGTAATTTTACTTGGATACTGTGGGTATAAGACACTTCGGCGAACCAATTAACCAACCAAAATAGTGGGCAGCCAAACTGGCCAACACCAGGAATCTAGGCCTATTGGAGATCCTACACTTTGGAAGGGGTCATGATGTGAATAACTGCATCAAGCAGTTTATGGAAATTACCCATGGAGGATACCTATGGGTTGAAGAGACTGTCTTGATAGACATAGAGCTCATCATGTATATTACAAGGCTACCATATGGGGGGGAGAGCCCTGCGCAGTTCCTTGATGTTAAAACAAAGGATAAGGTATTGGCCGATGAAATGAAGAAGACATATGGTATAGAAAGAGGGTCGCGTAGAATCATATTTAAGCGCATCAGTGATGCAGAAACAAGCATGGCCACGAAAATCAATGCGTGCAAGATTCTCAGGAAGTGTCACAAGGAGGAAGTCCATGTCTGGGTCATTGCAGTTGTAGCATAGTGTGCGGAGGGCACTGTACTTAGCTGGTCTCTTTACTTGTTGAATCTATTTCTTGAATACTGAGAGGACGTGCAGGACTTGGGGACACAATTTCACTATTCATGGCTACTCATTTTGATCGCCTTAGTCAGATGGAAGGAGCCTAAGTATACATAATTTGTTAAGAGATCCACTTGTTGTCGTGCAATGTGATACCTATCGTTGGGGAGCCTAAGTATGCGGGCATGTTCGTAGGGTAGTACAACGAATTGTAGGAAAGCATTGCCAACACTTAGTGGGTTACACCAGAAGTGGTCGTGCAATATCAGGGCATAGCCAACTTCAAAGTGACTAGTCGTGTAGTATGAATCCAAGCACAAAAGGATCCCGAGAAGGAATGAATACAACTGTAGTACTGCGTCAAGGAAGAGGACGTCGAAATGGCTATCAAGGATTGGCAAGATGATTGGAGAGTCCCAGTCCTAAATCAAGAGATGTCCATGGATAAGTAGGTTGATGCAGGGAAAAAAAAAACACCTGCAGGAGACAAAATGGTGCCCAAGAAGCCAAATCTAGGACAGAACCCAGAGCAATAGAATAAAGAGGGTACGTCCAAGAAAGGTACCTAGGTGGGGAAGAATAATAACACCCAGGTGCCTCAAGAATAGGAAAAAGAGACTAAGAAAACACAGGGGACCACATCAAGTGCTACTCCACATGGTCAAGACTAGAATGAAAGCCTGATCATACACACAGGAGGTGCGTGCAAGAAAACTAAGGCACAAAAAACGCCACTAGAATATCTAATCATTGAGGACGACACAGACCTTGTGGCCCAAATGGTCCATGACCAAAGAATGAAGGATTTTGATGAAGCCTAGCACCAAAGGGACATGATCCAGGAAGAGATGGTCAACATGAGGCATCTCCTCGAGTAGATATTAAAAATGCAAAGGGCAGACAGAGAAATAGAGTCAGTCCCTGCAACATCACAAGCATGAGCCAAGGTTTTTCCCAGCAAGAAGAATATGATCCAGATGATGGCACAAGCGAAATTGAATTTTCACATTACACCCAACATGTTGCACATGGAGGAAATTGTATGCCAGACACCATTGAAATATCTGGCACAAATACAATCGATAATGTGGCTATTACCAACCAAGGCCTTATATAAATTGCAAGTCAACGTCACGCAAGAGGTATAGTCACGTGCACACACTGTCCTAGAAGAATTGCAGTAGAAAAAGGACAACAAAGAAGCGTTGGAGTTGGTGCTCGAGCAGGTTAAGCTCAAGAAGAAGGACAAGAAGGATCACACATATAGGCTCAAGCAGGGATTGGTTGTATCCTATGACAAAATTCCAAAGAGTGTGCACATAGAAGAGCCCACGATGACACAAAATATTGATCAGATTGTGAAAACAATCGATCAATACATGTAGGATATCGATAACCTTTGGGAACAAATCATTCCTACCACTCCCTTGGAGGTAAAGGAGCAAAGGAAGAAAGAAGCAACATGGCAGATGGAGGAAATGAAACGAAAATTTAGTGTAGCTATCGACTTTTTTGAGAAAGCAACACAACTATGGACAAATATGGAAGAGGATCAGCAGGTCCAGCAGTGGGACCAGGAAGATGAGAATATAAGCATAGCTATCCAGGACCTCAAGAAGAGGCAGAAGACAATGCAGATTACTGAGTGCCTCAAAGGAGCACAAGATATGAAGAAGTTGCAAGAAGAACTCATAGTTGCACAAACATAGAAGATGGATCATAAAGCTCAAATGGAACCGCTCTAAGAGAGGGCAGTGGAGGTCATTGCGCAAGCAAAAGAGGCAAAGAAGAACATGACACAAATTCAGGTAGAGTGCGTAGAGATGATCAATGAGGAGATTACAACGCAAGTAGTGGACACACTCAGAAAAAAGACCATGCAGGCTCAAACATAAGAAAAATAACTCACAGAGAAGTTCCAGACTCTTGCAGGAGTTGTTGAATAAGTGCACAAGGTTTAGGTGGCTCGAGGCAAGCCACATGTCAATGTTGGGGTAATGTTGGATGCAGATCTAGTCAGGAGAAAAGGCTATTTTTGGGAAGAGAAGCAGGTAAGGAGGAAAGGATAGCTGGAAGAAAAAGCGGCACGTGTAAGGGAAGAAGGTGAAGTGCGTATGCAAATAAGACCTAACGACGCTAGGGTTAGGGTTTTTGTAATGTATTGTAATGGTTGATGAGCCAAGAATATAAATAGGTAGTACTTAGAAGAAGAGAAGAGAGTTGTTGGACGAGAGATAGGAGAGTTGACCGAGGAGGAGAAAGTTGTAAGAAATGTACTACTCATTAAGATGTTGATATAGAGAGGCAGTGAGTGACTCAATCCCGAGGGTTAGATTGCAGGCTGAGGAGCCTAGTGCAGTCTAGTAAGCCTCACAGGGATCGAGGAGCCTGTTGAAGAGAGTAAGACCCGAGATTGTAGCATGCGCGATGTGATATATTATTGAACCATAATAAGAATCTCAAGATCCAGATCTTTGTGGATGTAGCCCAGGAGGGGGTGAACCATAGTAACACCTGTGTTATTTGAATGAATGTATGTGTCTTTACTACTGTTAAATGTTGAATGTCAGATGAATAAATTAACTAGTTAGATCTAGTATTTCACATGCATGCATAGAATGGTTGTTATGATCAGATGTTAGACTGAATATATAAGGATTACAAGATACAACCATATATCCCCACTCATTCCCAGGTTGCAAACACCTGAGTATTGTAGCCACCCATAGAGCTATCTTGGGTGAGACTATGCAGTACACTTTGTGTATTGGGCTTCCTTCTGGTCTACCAGAGGGGATGATAGTTTTAGAGGGATTTTGTTTGGATCTATCAAATATGAACCAGGATCAATTTATGATAGTAAGGTATAATCAAAATAACCCATAAAGAACCACAATTAAAAGAAGTATAATCTAAAGCCAACAAATGGTTCAAGCCAACAATCCATACCTCATGCATATTTTTTTCCACCAACACTGATGAGGGTGATCTATTTACTAGGTAAAATACAATACCCACTGCCTCTGCCCAAAATTCTTGTCCTAACTTAGCACTACTAAGCATGCTCATTTTTGTTTCCATCAACATCATGTTTATCCTTTCTGCAACCTTGTTCTATTGAGGTGTGTATGGAGTAGTCTTCTACCTTTATATACCACACTTCTTACATAAATTTTTGAATTCATTCCCATAAAATTCTCCATCATTATCTATCCTCAACACCTTTATTTTCTTCTTTGTATGATTTTATACTAGAGCCTTAAAATCTTTAAATTTATCAAATATCTTAGATTTCTTCCTAAGAAAATAAATCCATCTGTTCCTTGAGAAATTATCTATGAATGGATCATAATACACAGATTTACCTAGTGATGAAACATGCATAGGTCTAAACACATCATTGTTTATCATCAGATGGGAATCTTACTCAACTATATTTACTATATATGAAATGTTCATAGAAATCAAAATCCAGGCTGAAATTAGACATACCTTCAACCGTGCCTTTATCGTGTAGTGTTCGAAGGCCCTTTTCTCCAATATCTCCTAGTCTTTGATGCCACAACATGGTCTTTATTCCAGGAATATTATGGATCCTATATTCTTTATTTCTATACTCAGGGACAATAAAACTATTACACCCATCAATATAAGTTCTTCCCAATCACTTGTATAGAGTTCCACATCGAACTCCCCTCATGAACACCATTTCTCCTCTTACCATATTTCAAGTTCCTTTTCCCAATAAAGTATCCACACCTGTATCATCCAACTTACTTACATATATTAGGCTCCTGGATAGATCTAGAATGTGCATAACTTTAGGGAGAGTTCTAATCCTTTCATCTTTCAACAACAACTTAACCCTTCCACATCCTATGATTTTTACTGTTGAGTCATCTCCTAGGAAGACATCACCACCATTTTACTTTTCATATTCACTAAACCACTCCATATGAGGAGTCATATGAAATGATGCACCTGAGTCAATCAACCATACATCACAATCTACATGTGTACCTCTAGATGTCAGGTAAACATCATCTCCTTCTTATGTGGAGTTTTCCGCATATGTGGAAGAGGCATCATCATATCCCTTTTCCTTATCAACAATATTAGACCTACAATCTTTCTTATAATTCCTAGATTTACCACATTTCCATCATTTACTCAAAGACATTCCTCGGGATATAGATCTACCTTTAGTTTTAGATCTCCCCCAGTAAGACTTATTTTTATTCCTATTTTGGTGATGACCTTTTACAAATAAATCGCATGTGCTATGGATATCCATAATTTTCTGCCTCATCTCTTCTGATAACAAGGATGAAACTACATCCTCATAATTCAATGCAGATTGAGTGGCACTACCAATTTATACAACCAAACTATCCCAGGAGTTTGGAGAAGAACATAGCAATGTGATACACTTATCTTCTTCTGCAATCGTAATATTGAATAGACAAGTTGACTTACCAAAGTATTGAATGAATTTAGATGATGTGTCATAGAATCTCCATCTTCCATCCTAATATGATACAACTTCTTTTGAAGAAACAACTTGTTTACTAGGGACTTTGAATGATACAAATTCCCCAAATTTTCCCATAGTTCCTTGGTTGTTGATTCTCCCAACACATTCATGTTTGGAAGCCCAATAATTCTTTTGTAGAAGAAATACTAGTCCCGGCAACTCTTCATCGATTACCCGGTGTTGGCACAGGGGCAGACCCAGGGTTCAACTCTAACAATGCACCAACAAACCCTAACTACTGGCCCTTTCAGTAACACTTGTGAAGTAGATGCAGTCTCACCGAAGTAGCAATATGGGGTTGCAAGACACATGTGTCTACAACCAGATGAAATGCAAAGTGATTCTAAAGCAAAACACAAAATAATCTAGATATTATTTACCACTCTTAAACTTACTTCACGAATTTATATCTCTGATCTAACAATCAGGCAATAACAATATAACAGATAGAAAATAACACAACATCAACCAAAAAGACAATAAGATATACGTGGTTCACCCTCTCCGTAGGGCTATGTTCACAGAACTGTGTTTCTTGATATATTAGATGAAAACATACAGTTCTATCTACACACTTAGCTGCAGATCTTGTCTCTTTCTCTCTTTCTCTTTCCTCCCTGTGCAACCAACTCCAAGGTTTATTTTCGCACCCAGCTGAAGATCCATAATATTTCTCTCAACAACAATAATAGAAAAAAAAAATACGAACAAACCCCATCCCAGGTCCTCTAGACCTTTATTTATACATCACATGAGTCTTAGACAACCTTAGACTGAATTCTAGGTGTCACAAACCCTAGATCCAAAACCGTAGGTTCAAAACCCTAGGTCCACTTGACCCACATTTTCAGGGCTTCACCAGCCTTCCCTTCCTCCTTTTCTGTGAGTTGATCCAAAGTATTCGTTGGTTTCTTTTTCAGCTTGCTAAGTTATCCACAATCTGTCTTCCTTGATCTTCTCTTCCAACGACTAGCTTTTCCTTTACTTCTCTCCTTCTTTTCTACTTATTTTCTGCTACTTTACACACTTATACCCTTCCTTGGTTTATGTGCCTTCCACGCATTTCGTACTTCACTTTTCTTCCTTAATCTTCTCTTCCTTTCATAACCAAGGTCCAACAAGCCCCCAACACTCACATGTGACTCGTCTCGAGTCACTGCAAGACTGAACCTTCTGTATCACTTCGACTGCAAACTGTGCGGAGCAACCTGTGCTTTCTACTTTGTCCCTCCCCATCTTGTGAAAACTGTCTTTTCTATGTCTGGTACCTAGTTTCAACTACACCTTATACCTAGACCCTTATTCTTTTGATTTTACTGAGAGATGTGAGGCAGCTGTTTGTCACAATATAGCTTCAACCAGATTCCATTCACTAAACCATCCTTCTATTCTCCTTCAAGAGTTTTCAACTGCGCAACTCCTCCTTCTGTAACATAGGCAACCTCAAATGGTCTGATCCAAAGTGTCTTGAAATTCCCTAGATGCTTCATGAATTTGATTTCATATAACAGTACCAAATCTCCTTGCTTAAATGCTTTCCTCTTGATGTCTGTCACGATAGGCCTTCTTTCGTTATTTTTACACCTGCTGATGAAATCCTGTAATAAAATTGTCTTCCTCTAGTTCCAGCGACTGCAAAATACTGTCTTGGATAGTGCCTATGTCATCCATGCATGTAAATGTTGAAATTATTAAACTAGGAACCAAATATTTCATAGGTAACATTGCTTCCAAGCCATAAAATAACTTGAATGGGGTCTACATTGTTAAGTTTTTGAAAGTGGTTATGTAAGACCATAATACTACTGGAATTCCTAAATCCTAATCGTCTCTGTTAACACTGCAAATCTTAGTCAGTGTTGTCTCCAAGATCTTATTGAAATCTTCAACTCTACCATTTGCATTTGGGTGGTATGGTGTGCTCTTATTATGGTGAACTTCGAAGTCCTGAGTCAAGGCTTCAATAGTTTTGTTGATGAAGTTTGTGCCTTGATCACTCATGAGGATATTCATGCATCCAAATCTGGTCATAATATCCTCAAAGATGAATTGCGCAGCTGTAGCTGCACTACAGTTCTTAATTGCTCTTGCTTCTTCCCATCTAGTCAAATAATCCGTGGAAGTGATAATGTATCTAGCTCTTGTGTGCTTTTCTGTTGGGTTGATAGGTCCCACAAAGTCAATGGCCCATTTCTCAAATACTTGTAATGTTAATTGAGGTTCCAAATACATTTCATCCCTTCTAGAAGGATTCCCTACTCTTTGACACACATCGCAGGCTCTGTAGTATTCCTTAGCATCGTTATGTAAAGTAGGCCACAAGAGGCCAGCTCTGAGAATATTCTGCGTTGTTTCATTCCCTGCATAGTGTCCTCCTGTTATGCCTTCATGTGCTTCTGCAATAATCAATGGTCTTTCTGCCTCTATAACACATCTCCTCGGGATCTCATCTGGTCCCATATTATATAATTTTCCAGCTATAAGTTGAAATTCAGCAGCACAAACTACCAACTATTTCTTCTGAATTACTGTGTACTCACGAGGTGCCATTCCTGTGGACAGGAACTGAACTATCTCGGTGAAGCAATCATTGACTTTTCTGATGGCCAACAAAAGTGCATCTGGTAGTGTATCCTCCAGACTGGTAGGTTCCTCTCCATGTTCTAACCTGGATAAGTGGTCAGGTCCTTTATTCATTCTTCCTATCTTGACCATAATCTAAAAGTCATACTCCTGGAATAGTAGTAGCCACCTGCATATTCTTCCCCCCAACACTAGCTTGTTGACTAAGTACTTCAATGCAGAATGATCAGTGAACATCCTAAAATGTCTTCCCAACAAATAGTGTTGAAACTTCTACAGTGCATATACCATAGCCAAGCCTTCTCTTTCAGTCATAGTATATTTCCTTTCAGTTGTAGAAAGCTTCCTGCTTGCAAAGGCTATGGGGTGGTCAATTTATCCTACACCTGGTTGTGATAAAACTTCTTCTAATACAATGGAAGAAGCATCGACGTGAACATTGAACTCCTTACTCCAATCTATAAAAACCAAGATAGGCACAGTAACCATTTTCTGCTTTAATGTGTCGAAGCTTTGCTAGCATTCTTCTGTCCATTGGAACTTACTATATTTCTTTAATAGCTTCTCCATAGGTGTTGTTATCTGTGCATAACCCTTAATAAAATTTCTATAGTATCCAGTGTGTCCCAGTGTAGTGCGCAACTGTCTAACCAAAGTAGGGGGAGGTAGATCGACAATGATAGCAATCTTGGAAGGATCTACCAACAATTCTTGCTTACACACAATATTCCCTAGCAACACTCCAAAGGGTGAAAATAAGATACACTTTTTCATATTCAGGGCAATCTGACATTGCTTGCACTTATCTAACAGTAATCTCAAGCATTCAATATGATCTTTCATTAGGGTAAAAACAGTCCAATCATCAAAATATGCTTCCAATAACTTGTGTAAAAAGTCCTTAAATGATTAGACCACCACCCTAGAAAAGATGGCTAGTGCACTCTTCAAGCCAAAAGGCATCACAGTGTACTGAAAAGAACCCCATTTTGTTGCAAATGTGGTCTTATGTTGATCTCTCTTAACAATTCTGATATGGTGATAACCTGAAAATCCATCTATGAATGAGTAGACCTCATGTCCTCCTACATTATCTAGAACTTCATCAGTAAAGGGTGTACGAAAGGGCTCATGTAGGCATGCATTATTCAGTTTCCTTAAATCTACAGAAATTCTTATTTCTCCTGACTTCTTATCTTGGACCACCATAGGGATGATCCATTAAGATTCTTCAACTTGTGCTATGATTCCTACTTCTAACATTCTATCGAGTTCAATCTTAACTTTCTTCTTATATTTGGGATTCAGTTTGTAGGGTCTCTGCTTGATGGGTATTGCATCYGTTCTTAWGGGGATCTTCATTTCTCCCATGGGACCTTTAATTCCCTTCATGTCTTTGAACTTGGTTGGAAACAAATCCTGATATTCATGTAATAGTTCTGTGATCTTGCTWATAGTAGCATCATCCCAATAGTCTCCCACATTTGCTAACTTGGGTGTTTTCTCTGTTCCAATGTTAACCTTMTTAATTTTAATGGGCTTTCCAATAAAAGGTAATKCAATCTTTGGCCCTTCTATGTCTCTTTTTCCTTCAATTTCTAAAATGTTTACATCCCTTGGGTCATCATCCTCATCAACATTAATATTGTAGCACTCATGTAACTGTTGAAGAGGTGCACTCATTTCATCTTTTTCTTGGTCAAGAGGGGGGTTAGGTGCCTCCTCAAAGACCTTATGTCTTATGATTTGTAAATCATGATCTATTGTAGGGTACTGACTTTAAAATAAGAAGGTAGCTATAAAATTATGAGTCATACCATACCAATCTGTAGTGACAAAGCGCAGTTCTTCTTGAAGATACCCGTTGATAGGTATGGTGTCCAATGTGTTAATGAACTTATGCACCCACTGTTATTTAGGAATGTTTCTCTAGGCCTCCTCATAACTTTTCATATGGTCCTTGGGGAAACTATGACCTGTGTAACGAACTTTGCATCCTTCAGCTTGGTCTGAAAAGTGCGTTGTCAGTAAGCTGCAACATTGTACCCATTCTTCGATGTTCTTATTATGTGTTCCCCACCATCTAGCTGGTGTAGATTTCAAGGCTTCATCCAGTGCCAACATCCTCTATTGTACTAGTACAATTTTTTCAAATTCAACTAGAAATTTCTCTAAATGATTCAAGCCATCGAATTTTGGAAGATTACTTACTTCTGTGTCAATCCAACAAACTACTCTGGTCAATCTGGCACATCTTCGCGTAGAGACTTCATACATTATGTTCTGCCAGTTTTCCAATGATTCCTATGAATCTCATGAACATGCACTTTCACTTCGCCAGCTGAGATTTCCATCCATTGTAGGATTAATGTAATCATGTTGTCTTGCTATTGGTTTGTAGATGTTCTCTAGCTCATATGTGTGGTCTTCTTCCCTGATGGGTTCTGTGTATCTGTGACCTTCATTCAGGTCCAGAGGTGCAATGACCTTAAGGCCATTACCCTCAAATGTCATTCTTCTCTTCTTTAGTTCAACAAAAGTTGAATTTTTGAAAGCTCAATCAATTCCTAACAACACAGGATAAGGAAAAATATCATCAACAATCTCAATCACTTCAAATTCTACAAATGTCCTTACTTCGTCGATGTCTATAGGGACATGCTCTAGTCTTCCAAAGCGGCTCATTGCTTGCTGATTAGCCATCCTGAGCCTGATAGGGGAGTAAATAAATCTAGGTTTTCCCATCAGTGCCCAAGTCTTCTTTGTCATAAAATTTACTTCTGATCCCAAGTCAAGGACCACATAGTCCACGTCGTAGTCTCCAATCTGAGCACTAAGGTGTAATTCCTTTTTTTCCTTGTTTTCCTTGATACTTGATTCACAACTCTACTTAGCATAGGGTCCATTCTTCCCATTTCATAGTCTTACTAGGTGTTATAATTCTTGCCCAATTTCTTTCATCTTTAATCAAATTGATACAAGTGTATAAGAATTCCATGATCTTGCTTACCTCTTTTCGTTGTCTAGCTAAGATAGACTGATCAAATGTTGGTGGAATTTCGCATTCCCTGAATTTTGGTTGTGCCATAGAAGAAGAAGCTTGTTCTCCTACAAACTCTTTCCTTGCTTCCTCAAAAGTATGCCTCTCTCTCCTTGGATCAAACACATGTTCCTTCTCTGTAGCTCTTTTGATCTCTGATCCTTCTGTAGTCTTTCCTGGAGTCACCCTAGCTTCTCCTGTAACAACACCTCCTCTAGTAATAACGACTCTGGGGTCCTCACCATGAAGTTCTACTGATATCAATTGGACTTGTTGGTTTCCTCCTAGTCTCTCTTGAATTTTGGCTAACAATGTTGGACAATCTTCGATGACATGATCGAATGAGTTGCAGTAGTTTAAAGTAGTACAAGGGTTTTGACAATCCCTTGCCAAATGTCCTGGTTGTTCATAGTTATAGCAAATGATCTGACCTTGACCTCGCCCCCTACCTCCTCCTCGTCCTATTCCTCTGAATCCACCACGAGGGTTGAAATTTCCTCTTCCTAGGGAGTTGAACTACACATTATTTCCTTCTTGATGAGATTCTCCTTGAATTCTATATGTATCCCTTGATCTTTCATGCATGAGATCGTAAGCCCTACAATCCTTCTCATCATGCCTCACATATTTACAAAATGTGCAGTAAAGATTGGTAGGTGTCTGGACATACTTTTTCATATAATAGTTGTTACACATAAAAAGTACTCACTTTGATAGTGTCGCAAGTGTCGTCATTACAAAGGTCGCAAGTGTCGCATTTTTCTCACAAAGTCGCAAGTGTCGCATGTTTCTCACAAGTGTCGCAAGTGTCAAAGAAAGCATGCTGCCATGATACCTATGTTGTGCCTATAACGACATGAGAAGGACACTTGAAACACCTCAAACATTTGATTTGGAAGAGGAGAAATGAGTCAGTAGGCTTGCAGACCTTTTGCCATCTGAAAGTACCTCAAAAACTGAGTTTTTGGAGGGGAGCGCTCCCCTATACCTCTTCTGGGAGCGCTGGCGCTCCCCCTTACACTGTCTGGGAGCGTTATAAATCTCCTTTGGCCCTTTTGAGGGAGCGCTGGTGTCTTTAGGAGCATTGTCGCTCCCCTTAAGCCTACTGGGGAGCGCTATAGCGCTCTGATGGCCCTTTTGAGGGAGCGCTACCTATTCTGGGCAGCAATTGAGTTGTTGAGATGAATGGGGGAAGAAGGATCTTTTCACTCTTGGAAGGTAGTTGGATTCAAATCCCTAGGCCAGCCATGATGTTAGGGAAGATCCTCAACTGAAGGAGGAAAATCCTCACCTTCCCCAAGGATATCTCAAGTGGTTAAAGCCTCTCCAACGCTATATAAGAAAGCTTTCTAATGGTCAAAGGGGACTGGAAAGGGAGAATCACACCCAAATTATGATCTCATAAGTAGAGCTGGAACAAAGATGATTTGGAGGCAATAGACCTATGATCTCATAGGGAGAAATTGGTGAAGCTATCATCATTCAGATCATGGATCTTTTGAGCAAGGGGTAGACAAGGAGGACTTGGCCGAACTGCTGCAATCCATCTACAACTGTAAGCAATGTTTTGTCCTCATTAATATAATTTGCTTGGCCTGTTTTTTTATAATTCATGTTAAATCTCACATGAATTTGTCTCTTTAGTAGATAGAAATATTTCAGACTAATCTTGATAGAGTAGGAAGTGGTCGTACTTTGTTTGTCTACAAGGCTTATCGAAGAGTGAAAGATTGGAGCTCAACTCGGAGCATGCAGGGACAAACACCGGTAAAAGGTACTTCTTTTCTCCTTCCTCCTCACAAAATAGTCCACCTAGATATAAAAGGAAGTTAGTGACCATGATAATCACTTTTTGTCTTAGAGTTAAGAGTCTATCTCTTTGAGGAGATCTACCTGTCCGCAGCGAGATTTTCCTTCAACAGAAACTGACAACTCCACTGGGGAATCGAATTACAAATTTTTGGTTTTGATTTTTCCTCATAGGCCTTGTCTCACCCTTTGTGTTCTTAGGTCCTTTTCACCCCTTCATATCTGATTGCATTTGATGATTGACTCTTCACTCCATCACACTCAGCCTGATTGTCAAAATTTGACTGAATTTTGGGTTTTTTGGACTTTTTTCTGAGCTTTAGGANCAATCTTTGGCCCTTCTATGTCTCTTTTTCCTTCAATTTCTAAAATGTTTACATCCCTTGGGTCATCATCCTCATCAACATTAATATTGTAGCACTCATGTAACTGTTGAAGAGGTGCACTCATTTCATCTTTTTCTTGGTCAAGAGGGGGGTTAGGTGCCTCCTCAAAGACCTTATGTCTTATGATTTGTAAATCATGATCTATTGTAGGGTACTGACTTTAAAATAAGAAGGTAGCTATAAAATTATGAGTCATACCATACCAATCTGTAGTGACAAAGCGCAGTTCTTCTTGAAGATACCCGTTGATAGGTATGGTGTCCAATGTGTTAATGAACTTATGCACCCACTGTTATTTAGGAATGTTTCTCTAGGCCTCCTCATAACTTTTCATATGGTCCTTGGGGAAACTATGACCTGTGTAACGAACTTTGCATCCTTCAGCTTGGTCTGAAAAGTGCGTTGTCAGTAAGCTGCAACATTGTACCCATTCTTCGATGTTCTTATTATGTGTTCCCCACCATCTAGCTGGTGTAGATTTCAAGGCTTCATCCAGTGCCAACATCCTCTATTGTACTAGTACAATTTTTTCAAATTCAACTAGAAATTTCTCTAAATGATTCAAGCCATCGAATTTTGGAAGATTACTTACTTCTGTGTCAATCCAACAAACTACTCTGGTCAATCTGGCACATCTTCGCGTAGAGACTTCATACATTATGTTCTGCCAGTTTTCCAATGATTCCTATGAATCTCATGAACATGCACTTTCACTTCGCCAGCTGAGATTTCCATCCATTGTAGGATTAATGTAATCATGTTGTCTTGCTATTGGTTTGTAGATGTTCTCTAGCTCATATGTGTGGTCTTCTTCCCTGATGGGTTCTGTGTATCTGTGACCTTCATTCAGGTCCAGAGGTGCAATGACCTTAAGGCCATTACCCTCAAATGTCATTCTTCTCTTCTTTAGTTCAACAAAAGTTGAATTTTTGAAAGCTCAATCAATTCCTAACAACACAGGATAAGGAAAAATATCATCAACAATCTCAATCACTTCAAATTCTACAAATGTCCTTACTTCGTCGATGTCTATAGGGACATGCTCTAGTCTTCCAAAGCGGCTCATTGCTTGCTGATTAGCCATCCTGAGCCTGATAGGGGAGTAAATAAATCTAGGTTTTCCCATCAGTGCCCAAGTCTTCTTTGTCATAAAATTTACTTCTGATCCCAAGTCAAGGACCACATAGTCCACGTCGTAGTCTCCAATCTGAGCACTAAGGTGTAATTCCTTTTTTTCCTTGTTTTCCTTGATACTTGATTCACAACTCTACTTAGCATAGGGTCCATTCTTCCCATTTCATAGTCTTACTAGGTGTTATAATTCTTGCCCAATTTCTTTCATCTTTAATCAAATTGATACAAGTGTATAAGAATTCCATGATCTTGCTTACCTCTTTTCGTTGTCTAGCTAAGATAGACTGATCAAATGTTGGTGGAATTTCGCATTCCCTGAATTTTGGTTGTGCCATAGAAGAAGAAGCTTGTTCTCCTACAAACTCTTTCCTTGCTTCCTCAAAAGTATGCCTCTCTCTCCTTGGATCAAACACATGTTCCTTCTCTGTAGCTCTTTTGATCTCTGATCCTTCTGTAGTCTTTCCTGGAGTCACCCTAGCTTCTCCTGTAACAACACCTCCTCTAGTAATAACGACTCTGGGGTCCTCACCATGAAGTTCTACTGATATCAATTGGACTTGTTGGTTTCCTCCTAGTCTCTCTTGAATTTTGGCTAACAATGTTGGACAATCTTCGATGACATGATCGAATGAGTTGCAGTAGTTTAAAGTAGTACAAGGGTTTTGACAATCCCTTGCCAAATGTCCTGGTTGTTCATAGTTATAGCAAATGATCTGACCTTGACCTCGCCCCCTACCTCCTCCTCGTCCTATTCCTCTGAATCCACCACGAGGGTTGAAATTTCCTCTTCCTAGGGAGTTGAACTACACATTATTTCCTTCTTGATGAGATTCTCCTTGAATTCTATATGTATCCCTTGATCTTTCATGCATGAGATCGTAAGCCCTACAATCCTTCTCATCATGCCTCACATATTTACAAAATGTGCAGTAAAGATTGGTAGGTGTCTGGACATACTTTTTCATATAATAGTTGTTACACATAAAAAGTACTCACTTTGATAGTGTCGCAAGTGTCGTCATTACAAAGGTCGCAAGTGTCGCATTTTTCTCACAAAGTCGCAAGTGTCGCATGTTTCTCACAAGTGTCGCAAGTGTCAAAGAAAGCATGCTGTCATGATACCTATGTTGTGCCTATAACGACATGAGAAGGACACTTGAAACACCTCAAAAATTTGATTTGGAAGAGGAGAAATGAGTCAGCAGGCTTGCAGACCTTTTGCCATCTGAAAGTACCTCAAAAACTGAGTTTTTGGAGGGGAGCGCTCCCCTATACCTCTTCTGGGAGCACTGGCGCTCCCCCTTACACTGTCTGGGAGCGTTATAAATCTCCTTTGGCCCTTTTGAGGGAGCACTGGTGTCTTTAGGAGCGTTGGCGCTCCCCTTAAGCCTACTGGGGAGCGCTATAGCGCTCTGATGGTCCTTTTGAGGGAGAGATACCTATTCTGGGAAGCAGTTGAGTTGTTGAGATGAATGGGGGAAGAAGGATCTTTTCACTCTTGGAAGGTAGTTGGATTCAAATCCCTAGGCCAGCCATGATGTTAGGGAAGATCCTCAACTGAAGGAGTAAAATCCTCACCTTCCCCAAGGATATTGCAAGTGGTTAAAGCCTCTCCAAGGCTATATAAGAAAGCTTTCTAATGGTCAAAGGGGACTGGAAAGGGAGAATCACACCCAAATTATGATCTCATAAGTAGAGTTGGAACAAAGATGATTTGGAGGAAATAGACCTATGATCTCATAGGGAGAAATTGGTGAAGCTATCATCATTCAGATCATGGATCTTTTGAGCAAGGGGTAGACAAGGAGGACTTGGCAGAACTGCTGCAATCCATCTACAACTGTAAGCAATGTTTTGTCCTCGTTAATATAATTTGCTTGGCCTGTTTCTTTCTAATTCATGTTCAATCTCACATGAATTTGTCTCTTTAGTAGATAGAAATATTTCATACTAATCTTGATAGAGTAGGAAGTGGTCGTACTTTGTTTGTCTACAAGGCTTATCGAAGAGTGAAAGATTGGAGCTCAACTCGGAGCATGCAGGGACAAACACCGGTAAAAGGTACTTCTTTTCTCCTTCCTCCTCACACAATAGTCCACCTAGATATAAAAGGAAGTCAGTGACCATGATAAGCACTTTTTGTCTTAGAGTTAAGAGTCTATCTCTTTGAGGAGATCTACCTATCCGCAACGAGATTTTCCTTCAACAGAAACTGACAACTCCACTGGGGAATCGAATTATAAATTTTTGGTTTTGATTTTTCCTCATAGGCCTTGTCTCACCCTTTTTGTTCTTAGGTCCTTTTAACCCCTTCATATCTGATTGCATTTGATGATTGACTCTTCACTCCATCACACTCAGCCTGATTGTCAAAATTTGACTGAATTTTGGGTTTTTTGGACTTTTTTCTGAGCTTTAGGACTCCAGCGCTCCCCTTCCTTGTTAGTAGAGTGCCAATGCTCCCTTAATCTACTGGAAAGAGATTTATAATGCTCTGGTGGCCCTTATACCAGAGCACCAACCCTCTTTTGCCCAAAATCTCTTCAAAATTTCCATTTTTGGAGGTCCAAACCCTGTTTTTTCACTTGTTGAGCTGCTTTGTGATTCAATGCTTCTTCCTTTGACCTTTGACATGCTTCCTCTTGAGAAGTAAACACCTTATTGTTCAGATTGTATGCCCTTCTTCATTGTTTTTGAGTTTTTGTTGTTGAGAGCTTGAAATCAATCCCTTGCTTTCTTCTCTCCTATCCGACTGAGCGGGAACTCCAGTGAAGGACATATGAAATATGTAACTCTTATCATTTGGTTCTTTGAGGTCATCTGATCCAATCTCTTTCTCCTTCCTTTTGCATTTTTTATTTTCTTTCTCTTGTTTGATTTCAAAAGGGTGTGTGGTTTGTGCGAAATCTGCGTTTTCTTGTCTGAATCTCCTTGATCTGATAAGGGTAGTTGGCAGGAGAAATTTTGCATTGAATTGATTATCATTCGCATGAAAATGAAAAAAGTACATATTAATGATTAGTTTGCATATTAGTTTTCATTTTTGAAATATTGTAGCATCATATTGGATCCACCCGCTCTATCCCAAGCCCTACACCTTAAACTGATCCACCCGCTCTATCCCTGCCCCTTCCTATTTTGATCTCGCGACGTTGGATTTCATTACCAACTAGTGGTTTCATCATAGGAAGGTTTGTTTGATTGATTGCTTCTCAGATTCATAACGTGTGTTGCTTGTTTTACTTAGTGGACCTTAGGTCGAGTCAGTGTTAATGGCATCGAATCCTGGGAGTACCAATGGAGGAACCCCTTCTCCTGGG
>JZKD02S2368282.1:10647-20974 GCA_000966675.3 Picea glauca | reverse complement strand
TTTGGCAAAAACACCTATAAAAGTCCTCAAAAGCCTTTGAAACCTGTCCCAATGTGTTCAGAGCATAACAATTAGCCAAACATGATATTTAAATCATAGAAAACATACATAGGCTCACCAAACCATGTCCTCGATCAAAGAGGGCTTCAAGCTCCCTAGAGCTTGCTGAAACTTCAACGGTGAAAAACTTGCTGAAGAAGTCCTCAAATGGCTGTGAAAACAACACCAATGGATCCAACACATCCCAAAACCCCTGGCTGGGCTTTTACGACACCTCAATCGGTCAAAGGATGAAGAAGTTAGGCCTCCTCCATTTTCCTCCTTCAAGCTTTGCTGGAATTGGTTCTACAGAACGCACCTCTGTGTGCATTAACCTGGAACACGCTCCAAAACACACATTTAAACCCAGCACCGAGCGGTTCCGAAAACGATCCAAACTGTAGGACGATTAGGGCGCCTCCAGCCCCCAACCGCCTAGCATTCGGTCATATGCCCATGCGTCCTTGGGCTGGGCGCAAAAGTGGTTGAACTGTTTGTAACTCCCGTGCAACTGCATTGTACTATGGTCAAACACATATATCCGCGGGTTATCAAACCACACACGAATGTATTAACCGTTACATATATTACATATGTTTTAAAACATAAAACTTTGTGTTAATACAAAGCCGTGTTGTATAACGATTACAATATACATATAAAGTGGAACCATAGTCATATACCCCCGCGCGACTATTCAATACATGGTCGTATTACAATGTTTAACGACCACGGGCCGAGGTTTAGCCCCGACCCGACCCCCTTTCCACATAATACATTGTATTAATATAAATGGATATGCGTCGGAATAGTAAACAAAGAACATTGGCGGGTTAATTGGCTAGCGCATATGTGTTAAGACTTTGGCTATGGGAGAGGTCCCGGGGTCGAACCCCATGGACCCATACATTTTACACAATAATAAACCAACCCAATAACCAGTGATACAGTGACACGTGGTGCCAAATGGTTGGGCCACGTGTTCACACAATATTGGCCATAAGTGACACGTGTCCACTCCTGATTGGACAACCAAAACCAATACAAATGCGCCACGTCCTCTGCCACGTCAGCAAGATGGTACGGCCCTCCACGTGGCCGTACGGATTGTACGGACTGCCCAATCAACACTTTTTTTACCTGTTTGACTTTACAAACAGATCGCTATATCTTTCGCTCCCGATGTCCGTTTGAGACGAAACGAATTGCGTTGGGTTCGTGACGATGAGGGCTACGCTCACATCCAATTTGAGGCAATTATGAGAATGTTGATTTTTGGGCTAAAATTTGACCCCTGGTCCAGATTTTGATCAGATACCATCAAGTTCAAATAAAGGTTGAAGACATCCAAAAAACTTCCTTCAAGATGAGATATGGTCACTATGAGTTTGTGGTAGTACCATTTGGATTAACCAATGCCCCTGCCACTTTTATGTGCTCGATGAACAATGTGCTCAGCAAATTCCTAGACAAATTTGTACTGGTTTTTATTGACGATATACTAATCTACTCCAAGAATAGGGAGGAACATGAGGAGCACCTTAGAATTGTACTTCAAGTGCTAAGAGAACATTATCTCTATGCCAAATTTAGCAAGTGTGACTTTTTCCAGAAGCAAATACATTACTTGGGCCATGTCATATCTGAAGAAGGGGTAGTAGTAGACCCTGAAAAGATCAGGTCTATCATGGAATGGCCTACCCCAAAGGACATTTCAGACATCATATCCTTTATTGGCTTAGCAGGATGTTGTAGGAGGTTTATAAAAGGATTCTCCAATATTGGTTGTCCAATCATTGCCCTCCAAAAAAAAGGAGTTAAATTCCTTTGGACCCCAAAATGTGAAGAAAGGTTTCAGTCCCTAAAACACCTATTGAACCATTCACCCATGCTRAAGATCGCYGATCCCAAAACTAACTTCCTCATGTGCACAGATGCCTGCAAGGAAGGGCTCAGAGGAGTCCTTATGCAAGAAGGAAGTGTAGTCTGCTATGAATCCCAAAAATTGAATGAGTAYGAAGTCAACTATGYGACCCATGATCTAGAGCTGGCTGCCATAGTGCACACCTTGAAAATGTGGAGGCATTACCTCCTGGATAGGAAATTTGTACTTATGATAGACCACTGTGGATTGCGACACCTATTTKACCAACCAAAATTCAATGCTAGACAAGCTAGGTGGATGGCCCTTMTTAGYGAGTTTGATTTCRAAATCAAACATATCAAGRRAAAGGAAAATAAGGTGGCCGATGCCCTTAGCAGAGGTACAAAAACAATTCTCCTGGAAGCAGTGAGCACCTGCGAGATGAATGTCAAGGAAAGAGTCAAGAATGCACAAGAAACTGACACATTCTTCCAGACCATGACCTCGTACATGGAGCAAGAACCCGCAGGGATAAAGGATGAAGGGTACTAGATGATAGATGGAGGTCTGCTAACTTACAGAAACAGATTGTATATTCTAGATTGTGACGACTTGAAGAGGTTCATAATGGATGAACTACATAAGAGACCCTATATTGGTCACCCAGGATACTAGAAGATGATTACGACCACCAGGAAGCAATTCTATTGGCATGGATTGAAGAAATACATAGTTGAGTATTTAGCCAAATTCATAGAATGCCAACAGGTTAAAGAAGAACACCGACACCCAACATGATTATTACAACCTCTACCAATATCAGAATGGAAATGGGACACCATCTCCATGGATTTCATCACTGGATTACCAACATCGACCAGGAAGAATGACGCCATCATGGTGGTGGTGGATAAAATGAAGAAGTCCTCTCATTTTATCCCTGTCAAATCGACTTGCAAGGAAATAGACATCGCCAACATATTCATGAAGGAGATATTTAGACTACATGGTATGCCTAAAGAGATCGTGTCTGACAGAGACAGGAAATTTACTTCCAACTTTTGTAAATACTTGATGGTTGGTATGGAGACCAAATTACTATTTAGAACAACCTATCATCCTCAAATCGATGGACATACGGAAAGATTCAACCAAATATTAGAAGAAATGCTAAGGATGCATGTAATGCATCAACCTAAAAAGTGGGAATATTACCTACCACTGGTGGAATTTTCCTACAACAATGACTACCAAGAATCCATGAAGATGAGTCCTTTCAAAGTCCTCTATGGTAGGCCGTGCAACACTCTAGTTAGTTGGAGTACTTCTGTAAAAATAATCACTATTGGACCCGACATGTTGAAATAAATGGAACAACAAGTGATTCAAATAAAACAAAATCTAAAGGTCACTCATAATAGACAAAAAAGTTACGCCGACAGAAAGAGAACTCCAAGAGAATTCAAGACGGGAGACCACATGCATCTCAGAGTTAGGCCTAGGAAGAGTTCCTTGAGGATGGGATGTTTTTCCAAATTGGCACCTTAGTATTGTGGAACCTTTGAATTTCTATATAGAGTGGGACCTATAGCCTATAGGATAGCACTTCCTCCCACAGTAAAAGTACATAATGTTTTCCATGTTTCATTGTTGAAGAAATATGTACATGATTCTAATCATATAATTGACTATTCTATGATCCAGGTGGAACCGGAGGGAGAATTCCTGCCAGAACCTCTATGCATATTGGACATAAAGGAAACCCCACTCAGGAACCGAACCATTGCACAGATCAAGGTGCAGTGGAAACATTTTGGCCCTGATGAGGCTACGTGGGAAATGGAAGATGCCATGAAACATTCATATCTGATTTTGTTTACTTCTATACATACACATCATATTGATAGATAGAACATTGAGGATGATGTTCCTTTAAGGGGGAGGGAATTGTAACACCCTATTTCCCCTAGTTTGTAAATATAACTATATTGGCTAGGAACTATGGAAAACTTGAAGGTGTGAACGTTTTTTTTGATGGACCTTTGTATAAAAGGTTGATAAATGTAAATTATGTTATGAATATGTGTTACATGATTGTTGAGAGGGGGATGTGATAAAAGAGACCACGATGGCTATTGAAAGGTGGTGTAAGGGACCTGGAATGGTTGTGTTAGTTTCCACCAATCCAGTACCATATTGGTTTTTACTTTCTCAAAGACCAAATAACCTCTCTGACCCTGGAATGAATTTTCCGTCAGATTGGTAGGTGGGGAGGCTCCTCAAGAGTTAATGAGGGGATGGGGGTGAACCACCCATCCGTAAAATCTCTCAGAATTGACCATGAATGGGGAAATTTGTGCCACACATAATCTTGCAGAGAAAAAGGCAAGAGAGGAAGTGTGGTAAAGGGTAGAGAGAGCGCGCACGAGAGGGATCGTGAAAGAGAACTGGAGAAACTATGGAAACATAGAGAGTTCTGAACATAGGAGAAGGAGAGTAACCTTCAACCTGGATTATTTTTCTGTATTAGGAGAAGGAGAGTAACCTTCATCCTTGACTTTCGTTGAGCTTGAAGTAAGATATTGAATCTCAGAGCATCGTGGTCTAGCTCGAGGGTGGCTAGTGGTAAATCCGTTTGGAGTCACTGAGCCTATGGTTGGGTGGAAATGAGCACCCCTCTCAGTAGTTGCATCATGCCTGGTGGATTTTATAAGTGTTTTATGCCTTGTATTTTGAATTGAATATCATGAATACACGCTCATGTTTATATGCCCATAATGATTTCTGTGTGGAATGATTGCCTGGTGTTTTAGACTAGAAATAATGGATGCATGTGTATACTTACATGCCATAGTTGGTTTCTGTACAAATGATTAAGTCTTGTGAATGAGTTTGCTCCATCGAGAATTGTCTTTTTTGCTTGATTCTCATAATATTCTACGAAGGCTCCTCGAGAACACTCTTCCCTGGGAATTACCCCATAAACCTTGGAACCGTACTGAACCTTTACCCAGAGACTCGAATAAGATCAGGGACAATTTCCCAAGAATTGTCTGAAGGTTCATGTGATCTGGGTTTGGAAACCTTTTGCAAGAAAGAGTATATCTGTAATGTCTCGGAGTCGTGGGAGTTTGAAGCTCCGAGAGGTTGAATTTCATGATTCAAGCTCAGAAAGGATAGCAAGTCCAATTATTGAAAGGGAGTATTTCGTCGTTTAGTAGACGAACGATCAGGATCCTTTCGAAAATACCACAGATCTGTCAGGACCAATGGATCTAGAGGAGGAGTGCATGCATTAATGCCTCGACCCCTTCAGCCTTCGCAAGTAGCGATGGGGTCCAAGACTGTAGATCCAAGGATCTATCAGAGTTATAATGACTGTCGATCTTAACCTTGACATAGGTAGGAGAATGGACTTGGCAAAGTTCTGAAATTCCTGAAGAAATTGGAATTTTCCACCGACAGAGGACACGTGGTAGTTGGGTATCATTTCAATGACTCACAACTCAGAGTGGTAAAAGGGTAGGACCGCACAAACTCACCATTCGTGAAATCACTAGGTGATCATGGTCGTTGATCCAAGAGTGATTTGGGCCATCGGGTTAAGCGTGAATGAGTTTCGGTGACCAGGAGACCAAAGGGAAATACCCCTTAGTTTTGTAAGTCATGAAATCTTGGTATAAGAAACCTCGACGTGCTCTGTGGATTGGCCTTAGGTCATAGGATAAGGTTATGTGGTAGAAGGAGGAGGTAGGCGCTAGTAGTTGGCTAAGGGTCTAACTTGGGGATCAACATTTCGGGACCCGAGAGTTCGAGGAAATGAGAAGTCGAGGGACGTGAAGTCCTGACAAGCTTGAAGACTGAGCCCCTAGTCATGTTGAGCGGTCACATGGGTAGAGGGTTTAGATATGTGTTACGGGAATCCGGATTTCGGGGAATGAAGAGTCAGAGTTGGCTCACATTCATTATCCCAATATGCAAAATTGCAATACGATCATAGTCGTTGATCAAGGGGATAACGCAGGACCGTAGATCCTATTTATTGGGATGGAAACATAGGTCGGAAGTTTGAGAGTGAGAGTATGGGTGGCTTTGCATCTTGAAAGTCCCAAAATGTGAAGAATCTGTCATAAGCACATGGTCATACCTTATGGTCGTATGGGGAAATATCGCATATTATGTGGGCTTGCACAGTTAGGGTTTAATGAGGTCTGTGGATTTGTTAGCAGGACCCCGGTAGGGAGTCAAAGAGTTGATTTGGCTCGAAAATGAGAATATAAAAAAATTATTTTTATTCACGCCCATCATGGGGTTGTTACAGGCCTACTGGACAAGGCATAAACATGATTTCTTGGTGCCGAGAAGTCGAAAGTACCCATAAGGGAAGAATACATTCTGACACTGATATTCTCAGTTGCCGACTGAGAATTGTCGGTCATAGGGATAGACAGTCCAAGAGATGCATTAGGAATAGAGAATGCAAAGGACAATTGATCGATCATCACAATGTTCCCTTCATGAGGAAAACAAAGAGTACGAAAGACAGACGACATGACGACGATCATGGCATAAGTTCAATTGCGAACTAGTAACAAGTTATAATCAAGAGGTGCATAAACTACCTCTACTTCCACCTCTACCATATTCCCACCTAAATGGACTGGAAAGGCAGGGAAAATACCACGAGGGTGAAAGGAATGATCATAAAAAATAGTCAACATGTTCGATGACTTGGAAAGATTCGGAGAACTAAGATCTTTCCAACAAGCCAGGGACATCACACACGTAGCATGGCCTTCATAAAAAACTGTGTGTTTGATGGTATACTTTGAATACTCCACATGGATTTGGAAAGCCACATGGTAAGGAAGGTGAGGCTTAACATCCGTGATGTCAAACTTTATAACCTTTGAGCCACTGGGTTCTAGAGCTCCTAAAGTAGAGAGTAAAGCATTGCTCTGTGAAGGATAGATCTGGAGTACCTCCAAAGTCGACATTGCACAAGGGGTTTGACCCAGGTCCTCAACAATAGAGTAGTTTTGGGTGGCTCTAGAATTTGGATTATGGGTAGAGCGCTTGAGTACTCCTTTTGGAATACGATGCAGTGGCTCCAGTTTCTCAATCTGTAAAGCCGTCTCTGAAGGAGGAGGATGAGATTATAGACCATGATTAGTTTATTTAGAACTACAGTCTTGATATCGAGTGGCTACATCTATTTTCACATCGACCATATTTATACATAAACGATAGCCATATTGTGACTGCTAGTTTTGACCTCCACCAGCCACATTTCCAGCATTTGAGGAGCTCGAGGCTAAGTGTTGATTATGTGGGAATGGATTTGTCTGCATGATGGGCGATTGAGATAATAGCCTCACAACTTCTTCAAGTTTGGGGCACAAATGGGTAAGGTGATCGTCTGTGAAAAGATTATAGGGAAAATTCACCTTAGGTATTTCTCGTTTTCCCTCTCCAACATTATTACTCGTCTTCTCATTATTATTATTGTCCTTGGGTTTATTACCATTTTTCCCACCCTTACGGTTATTGTGTCCTTTCTTCTTATTCCCTCCTAGTTGATGGTTACCATTCGGTTTGGTCGATGATTGGATAGAGTGTACATCCACTGACTGAGTGGGGTTGGAAGACACAGACGAGGCTGATCCTCCTGCAAATTGGCTTAAAGATAATTCTTTCAAATGGTTTGTCACCAAGTCTGTGGAATTTACATTGGTGGAACCTACAATGCCATCGACATGAGGTCCGATATTTTGCCTAGGGTTGTAAGTAGACTGCGGTGTGTCAGGAAGAAGGTGGTATAACATCCCGGAATGAGCATATATCAAATCTAATTGTTGGGCCCTAAAGATCACTTCTTCCTCAGTGGTAACCCCGAAAGTAGCAATGTCCTTCGAGATAGGAGCGTGAAAAGACTTAAGAAACCATTCTAAAAGAAAGGTTGGGGGTATAGGGGTCTTAATCAACCTATTCCGTCTATGCCACTCTTGGATATGGTCCGAGATATGAGTGGCGGTATCCTGGTGTAAAGTAGACAACAGTTCTAGGTTAACATCATAACAAATGGGAAACTGGAAGTGGTTAAGAAAGACCATCACCAACTGACTAAAAGTCCCATATGCTCCCCTAGGTAGCTCAATATACCATTTCACAACAACTCTGATGAGGGTGCATTGAAATAATCTCAAATGAATAGAATTGTCATTAAGGGAGTTTGATGAGCACCAAAGGTGAAAGGTAGTGACGTGATCACCAGGATCCTCTCCATTCTTACCCTCAAACTTCGGGATGTCCAAAGGAAGTTTGGAAGGGATCGAGGGCCATGTAGGATCATGACTCACAGGTTCATTCATTAACTTAGACAAATCTGGAAGATTAAGCGTGGCCAGAAAAGGGAGGTCGGGTTGCAACATCTGGCCCCAACCTCCCAGGAAATATTGTGCTTGTGGATTTGGAGGCCATCCAGGGTTCTGGTAAAAACCATGGCTCTATCTAGCATTATAAGGCCCTCCTCCGGGATGATTCATATAAGGTTGGTTGGGCATCATTCCAACAAGAATGTTTTGTTGAGGGTTATAGAAATTCCCCCCAGCCGGATTGGATCCAGGTTGGGGGTTTCCCAAAGCATGAAAATGACCTCCTCCAGGTTGGAATCTGGAGGATAGAGGTGGATTATTCATGCCAAATGTATTGGTTAGAATCTGCGCCGAGGAGGTAGGGTTGTAGGATGGAACTTGAGATGAAGCTTTTCCACTAGGTTGACTATTCCACCCTGAAGTAGGAGGATTGGACCTAGGGTTAAAATCAGGGATACCCCCCATATTAGGAGTCATTTGAGGGATTCGAGATCCACCAAATGAAAAAGGAGTGTAGGGAGGTGTGCTTCCCCCAAGCCCAATGCTAGCATTAGGGCCAACAGTCGGGATGGAGTTCAAAAATTGTGAAGTGATGTTAGGCATACCATACGAAAATGGACTAGAAGCCATAGGGATGGAGTTAAAATTGTATCTCGGTGAGTGGACAAGAGACCCAAAGGGGTTCGAGGCGGCAGCTTGAGCATTAACTATAGGTCGGGCCATAGTAATTATAGGTACCTCCGACACTATGACCATAGAGGTTGCAAGAGTCAAAGGGGTGCGATTAATGATAGTGTCTATGGGAGTCGAAGGGCTCCCAGAATTCTGAAGACTAGGTTCAGTACTCATCCTTGTAGAATCACAAGTCTGAATGGTGGATGTGTGTGTAGCACGTATAATAACTCTACGCATTTTAGAAGGAAAGGACACAAAATCTAGTGGTAACTGTAACAAGCGATGAGACTGGCAGGGAGGCTGGTTCGAATCCATGATGAATTAAGACTCTAAAGATAAAAATTATATCCTAAGGCCAACTAGTAAGAAAAGAGCACACCAAAATTCAAATGACCAATATGCATGAAAATGGGGTAAAGTGGTTGAGTGGCCTCCCTCCCTAAAGAAGGTATGTCTTGCCCAAGAGGGGCCTCAGAATCCCTGCTAAAGATAGGAGGTAACATGATTATTTATAAGGGCCCTCGTGGGTTTAACAACCAGTTGGTCAGATCTCCCCGGAGAGGTAATCCTCCATAAAGGCTGTGTGTTGTCCGACCCTTATCTGACCCATGGTACCTGCAGAATAACCCCTGTAGGTCCATCATATGGGCAGGGTAGAAAAGCCCGAAACCTTGAAAGCACCACCTCTCACGGAGGTAAAGGCACTAACAAGATCCCCAGATACGAATATATCCCCAGAAATATCTCTAATACTAGGAAGGTATCGAGGGGATATCCCTTCAACCAACTTTGCGCGACCTCGTGATTAACTCTAGTGTGAGCGAAGCCTCCTGATATTACCAATTATACAATGGATTTATCCACTCCTTGACTCAGACACATATGATGATTTAATTGCCTTGGAGAAGTTTACTCACAAAAAACCTATTCCAAGGCACTAAATCCTAGGCTAGTTTGTGCACCCTAGAAAATAAAATCGTTACTAATAAATTTTAAATTATAGCGTTGATTTTATGGCCGTGATTACTCAAAAAGGTATGGTAATGAAACTCATGGTGTTATGACTCTGCAAGAAAAGTAAATATGAAAGTAATGCAAAGTCCTAACTTTAAATTTCGATGAATGATATGCTTCTAAAAAATGATGCAATTTTCAAATTCAACTATGCAATCTAGAAGTAAAGATGCAATCTTTCACTATATGCACTAAGCTAATGATAGAGATTCAAAGACAAAAATGCCAAGAAATGAAAAATGCCTATTTTTTTGTATTTTCAATATATTAAAACTGAAAATGCATGGACTGAAAAATAACTTGATATATAACCCTATTGTGTATAAAAAAGAGATAACTCAAGTAGGATACCAAGCAACAA
>JZKD02S2368271.1:12265-30366 GCA_000966675.3 Picea glauca | reverse complement strand
ATTGGCCTGTTCTTGGTTTTTTAAATTAAAGGAGAATGGTTAGATACTTAACATGCTGACACATTCTGTATGGACCAGCTGGACTGTGTCTCCCAGCACACATTCGTTTGGTAACATAGGTCATCACAGACCTGCTTAATTCGTTATAATTATATGTCGTGCTGGTATTAATCCTTTGGTTACATTATGATGCCTTGCTCCGTGTACAAACTGATCATTTATACCCATGAGAAATGCATGTTCACACTTAGTAAATGTGATACAGAACATTGTATCATTGGACTTGATAGATAATTTCAAAAAAAAATATATTTTTTCATTTTCAAGTAAATGTCCTTAATTTAGCTGATAGTGATAAATGCTCATTCTGATACAATACTTATTCTCATTTTTGTTACATGTTCTTTGTCATCACATGTGAATATGTATATAATCATCTTGTTTCTCTGACATGTTACAGCTTGATGACACTCTGTAATTCCAAACTGCATTTTGTTCGACATCAAACATCCTTCTAGCCTGATTATGGTGAAGTACACTCCTGTTTGCAGTTTGGTCATCTTCCACTTAGTCTTTGCCACAATAATGCTAGGCTGCTTGTTTGCATGAACCAGGTCCTCGGCCCCGCGTACTCCGTAGATGACACCATCATCATGTGTATTGGCGCCTTCTCAGTGATTGATTTGGTTGCAGATGCCTTCACTCTCCACTTTACTTTTACATCTATACCTAATGATATATAGTGGTGCTCTCTTTTCCTTACTTTATTTTACTGTTTAGGTACTTATCTCTTATTTGATAGTTTTTAGGAGTAGCGTTTTGCACCCCCACAGTTTGTTACAGCTATTTATATTTTCTAGTTCAATTGACCTACTCTTTTGGTCACTTGTGGAAATTAATAAAATGATCTCATCTGGTCTTATTCCATCATCTTGGAAATGGCATTACATTAAATCTGGTCTTACACAACTTTTGAACATTGGATACAACAAGAATTTGCAAACATTACAATTTGATATCTCATATTAAAATAACAATTATAGGCTTAACCAATCTCATCTTTCTCAGAAATTCAAAACTACTTCTGCATTTACCCCAAGTTAATAAGACGTTGCAATTTGATATCTCTTACTAAAATAACAATTATAGGCTTAACCAATCTCATCTTTCTCAGAAATTCAAAGCTACTTCTGCATTTACCCCCAAGTTAATAAAACGTTGCAGTTTGATATCTCTTAGTAAAATAACAATTATAGGCTTAACCAATCTCATCTTTCTCAGAAATTCAAAGCTACTTCTGCATTTACCCCCAAGTTAATAAGCCTTTTGGGAGCATCTCGTGCGCTAGTTATCCTGCTCTAGTTACCAGAAATAGTGAATATCATTCGTTCATAAGCGTGTAAAATTTCCAGTTCGTTTATTACCGACTCGATGAAGTGATGATATAACTTCTAAATAGTCTGATATATATATATTCAAACTAAGAATTTGATTCAGGTAAAGATTTAACTCATCTCCTCAGCGTCTCTCTAAACAGGCCGCATCTCATTGATGAGTTTAATCGATGGCAATTAATTTCAAATCTTTAGTAATTTTTTATTCTAAACCTGAATTTGAACAATTAATGAATGCCTAATATTTAACTAAGGCAAAGTGCCCTACTCAGCAGTGAGGGCTTCTCTTTGATTTAGAGTCCCAATTAGACTTGCACCGTTTGAAATAGGGAACCTATCCGGATTTTGGCTCAACAGTGGAATGGATTGTGAAATGTAAAATGCTGAATGCTTATAATTTATATGTAAAATGCTGAATGCTTATAATCTATATGCAAAATGCATTTTAGTCTAACCTATCTTTACTAGGAGCAGATCTTAACCAGTAAACATGAGATTAGATATACATTTCTGTTAGTATATATGGAACATAAAGCTATCCAAGAAAGTAGAAAGACATAAGCAAATACAAGCAAGAATGATTATAAGGATGAAAATTTATCTCAGAATGTAGGAACCTTGGTGAATCTTACTAGTCTTTAATATGCAAACTATGAAAAGTTTGGTATATTTTTGTAAAAATATTCAAATTTATAAGGATTTTATATATTTTCAATAAAGTATGGGCTATTTTTAAGGTAATAATTTTATTTTATAGAATTTGGGTGAATCACTTTGAAAAAAATGAAAAAAATGGAAATTGGTGAATCTATTTTTTTGAAAAAACATGAAAAATTAACCCATGGACGATATATAGCCTCTAAATTTTTCCCTGCACATATGCATGAATAGAAACGTAAAGAAAATAAGTTCGTTATTACATTGCCATTCACAATCTCACATTTACTATCCCAAAGAAAACATTTTAGCAGAGCAAAACAAGAGCTATGCTATTCATTGCAGAAAAGTCATCAATAGAACAATATAATCTTTAGAGTGGTATCAATAACAACATAAATGACACAAATAATTCTAGGCATATATAGTACTTTACTCAAGTTCCCCCCAAAAAATTGGCCTTGAGGGCTTCTTATTACAAACTATTACTAAGCAAAAAGCCCCTTCTACAACAAGTTGATATGCTTATAATTGATATGCTTATAATATCTTTTGTCTTCTTAGCTTTCTAGTGCACCCCAAAAAATTGGCCTCAAGGACTTCTTATTACAAACTATTACTAAGCAAAAAGCCCCTTCTACAACAAGTTGATAGGCTTACACTATCTTTTGTCTTCTTGGCTTCCTTTTGGCAGACTTTCAACTTCCCTCTTTGATTATTTCTAAATAATATTTTACTGTCTTGGCTTCCTTTGTCTTGTATGTAGGTGGCTTAAACTACTTATTATGAAGATATGCCCATGATGCACCTAAAAAGTAATTGCTAAAAGTCAACTTCATAAGACTCTAATTCTCTGGCAAGGGTTGCATTCCTCTCTTTAATGTGCTAAGGAAAAAATCAATTAAATTAATTTCTTTGAAAGGGCTAGCCATGTATTTCTTTAGGATTTCTTGGAAATCCTTGGAGTCATCTTAATTGTGATTCCCTTGTTTTTAATGCTTTTCTCCAACATGTTTAAGATATCTGTTATGGGTCTTGGTGCATCCACGTCTCCAGCAAGGTATAAATATTTGCAATTGTTTACTAAAACAATAATGTCTTTCTCTAGTATTGTGCTCGCTGCTTGACACAGTGCCAATGCTGCATCATTGTGCTGATTTTCCTTTTCTGTCATCCTAGGCAAGTCTTTTGGGGTGTCATTTTCTTTTGCTTGCCATTTTTTTAGTTCTTCCATGTTGAGTAGTACTCCATACAACACTACCTCCCTATCTTTAACATTTTCAAGGTAAATGAGAAATTGGGTGTCATGATCCTAGAACTCCTTTAGATTAGTGTATATTAGCTTTTGAATAGTGTGCTTAATTCCTCTTGGAGTTTGAGGGTGCAAGCCTTGAATTGGGATAAATTGGTCATAGTTATTTTGTAATGTACTATCTCTTGCCCCAACTTTTCCACCTTTTGTTTATATTCCTCAATTTCCTTAGTCATATTCTAGATGTTAAATTATGAAGCTTGTGAAAAACGCCAGCGACAAAAGTTGTGGCAATTGGATTTGTTCTCATGTTTGCTATCAATGATGTTTCAGTAGTGATTGTGAGTTCAAGAACTCTCAATAGCTCGAGTTTCTTATATGATTGCTTTACCACTCTACCCTTGGTCTTGTAAAAAACAAAAGAATCTGGAATTGTGATTGCATTTGACTTAGAATGATGCCTCGAGGGTGTTGCATGCAATTTCAGAATAGTAAGTCCCAATGTCCATGGGTTTTGAACCTCTTTCTTCATCTCTTCTCTTCTTTCTCACTCCCTCTTCCTTTTCTTCTTAGCTTCTTCCCATGCAACCCTTAACTCTTTGTTTCTTTTTCTTTCCTCAACTTCTTTCTAAAGTTTTAATGCTTCATTTTTTTTCAATCCTCCTTTTTTTGCAACGGTTGCTTCCTTTTCAAGCCTTTCCTTTTCCACTCCTCATTTCATTTGTTCTTTGTTCTTATCTTTGCATCCTCCACTGCTACTTCCCAGTTTTAAAGCCTCTTCATCCATAGATGCGACTCTTTTGTGCACTTCCTCCTTCAGGGAAACTTCATTTTGGTAAGGCCATCTATATTTACGCATGTGGCAATGGTGACTGATTGTGTTTAGTGGGTCATGCCTCTTGAATCTCCCTCCAAAATGAAAGGTGATTGAGGCTTGGGCCTATGCGATTGTGTCTTTGACATCCTTAATTCCATAAGCTCCTATACAAAAGGGCAATGGTGGTAGTGATGCCCCAACTCCATGCATGAATGTCTAGTATTTCACCTCTTGTAAAGCCAGTTTGTTGGGGATGAATTGGGGCAATAGAGGGGGCATTTTGGTGGCTCCAATAATTTTGATATTAGTTCCTCGATTTGTAATATACTTGTCACCAACTTCACTAATTGCCTATATAGTTTTTTTTGGTATACATTTTGTTGGTTCACAGAATATTGTTTTATACATGGGAGATATGAATTGCTCCCAAATCTTTGGGTAATGTATCATGAAGTGATGTTCAGATAAAATGTGACAATAGATATGTATGGGTGCCTAGTTGGGTTGCCATTGCCAACCCATCCTTGGAAAACTGTTCATTATGTAGGGAGTGTCCAATAAATAAGAAGACATAAAAAAACGTTGGATGCATGCCCGGGGTTGTGCGTTTGGCATTGGAGACAACTTAAGCCATTGATGATGACAGTGTGGAGGACCAAAATTTCGAAGATTGTGCCAATCCAAGTAATAGTCTAAATCATTGGCATCCAAGATTCTTTGAATTGGGTAGCCACTGTGATCGTCAATGGTGTTGAGTGCTTGGTGGGGTAAGTTCCCAATCCTCTGGCTCTAGATGCTTTGTGATTGACCCACCAACTTGAGGAGATCCGATGGTTCAAAGGAAATTACAATATCCATTCTTTGGTGAGGTCGACAATAGATTGAAGGAACTTGTAGTAGAGTTTAAGGGTTGAGTGTCTAGAATGAGGCAATAACTTTCCTAGTAGTATCCTCGACTAATATATTTTCGATGTTTGCATTGTTGATAAGCCACGAGATGACTTAAGCACAATCGAATGTTGTAGGCCTAGCTGCAACCTTGTGTAATCTTGTTTTCTTAATCTAATGGTAAGAATCAACATCTGGATTTGCCTCCCCAAAAAGAAGAGGGAGTTTGGGAAGGTCTCCTCATTGAACATTTGGTATAAATCACCCCATTTGTAGGTGGTACCTATATCCATACTAGACCGAGTATCTCCATACACAAGCCTAGAAACACCCACTTTTGTATCAAGCTTTGCTAATGAGCCGAGTTCAATCACTGGTTCCTTTTGCTTTGTTGGTTTGTTTGACGCCATCTGGATCACGTGACTCATCCATTTCAACAACATAGCCCATTTCAACAACATAGCACATTAGTGGAGTTAGATTCTAAAATCAAAGTAAAATGCATATTCTAGGGTTCTTCTCTTGAAATAAAAACTAAGGAAGACATGATCCTTAGAGAAGTGGTTTCAAGAACCATATATTTTGGTATTGGGAATTCCAATAACATTCCAAACATTTCAAACAAACACTTCACTTTGTATCCATTGTTGAGCTTGTCAATTGAACATCTCAGGTCTTGGTCCGGAGGTAATGGTAATCATGAGAAAACTACATTGAGTGGATAACAATGGTGAATGTAGATCCCATTTCAAAATTTACTTTTCTTATCTTGCCACAATTGAGGGTTTGAGAACTTGAGACTACACATTCTATGGGTGGAATATGGGAAAACTCTTGAAAAGAGGAGGGCAAGTTGATAATGGTTCGTGTCGTGGATGTGAGACTTGAATTCCCTGAAAAATTGAAATTTAAAGGCTTTAGACAACTTTGACTTGTCTAGGTTGCTTTCTCTATTTGCATTCTTATCAAAGCACTTGGGATAAATAGGGTTTGAAAACCCAAGGAAGTGGAGGAAATACCTTGGAGTGGAAGCAAAGAATTGAAGGGGTATTGATGCGGAGGAAAAACAATCCATGAATAAAAGGAATGATGATATATTTTCACTAAGAGATGGGGCATACCAATTAGTTAGAGCAGAGGGGAAGAATTCCCTACTGGAGCAAATGAGAGAGACATATGATTGTTTGGGTTGTTTTTTCTCAATTGGTCCCCTTCCTCACCCATCAGATGGTTGGGCGAGCTGGTTGGTCATCTCTTGTACTCCCTTGGCTTTTGAAATTGAACAATTTGTACGATGGAATAGGGTGTGAGGGTAGTGTAGGGGTCATTGGAATTGTCTCCTTTAACACAGTGACAGATTTTGTGAGATCTGTGACTTCAAAATGAGAACTCTGGCTCTAAAATCCCATATTTTTGGGTTAAAAAAGCCAAAATCAACCTTCGAATTGAAAAGTGGTGCTACTAGTAGCACTATTTTTTCTTTTCTTTTTCAAGGTTAACATTAGCACCTTTTGCAACCATGGCCTTAAAAACCTCATAATGTTGCAAACAAAAACTTTAAAATCAACCTCTGGATAAAAAAGTGTCACCAACAACGACACTCCTTTTTTTGAGGTCAGAATTACAACTTCTTTGAAATGATGACCTTAACAATCTGTACCATTGTAACAAAAAGCTTAAAATCAACCCTAGAATTGAAAAATATTGCTTCCAATGGCTCCCCACTCTTTTTGGTGACGTCAAAACTACGGCTTTGAGACCCATGTCCTTGACACTTGGTACCCTTACAACCAAAATTTTAAAATCAACCATTGAATCAAAATGAGATGCTAACAATAACAACCCTCTCTTTTTTCGTGTATAAAATTGCAAAAACATTAAACTATTGCAACAAACACAATCATAAAAAAAAATGGAAAGCATGTTCTTTTAAGATAAAAAATTAACCATTCTTAAAATACATTAGTTTTTTTTAAAGAATGGGAAAAAAATCATCCCCTAGCATCTTTTAGTTTTTTTTGGAAAAAAAACCTTAAAAAATCAAATATTGAAAAATTTAAATAAAATAAGATTTCTTTAAAAAGAACTAAATATAAAAATAAAATTTTATAAAAATATTAAAAAATAAAATAAAAGCTCTTTAAAAAAAAACCTACTATTGAAAACAACAACAATAACAACAACAACAATAACTAGCATACCTCGAAGTGGGGGAAAGGAAACACTGAAAAAATCGAGTAACATATATTATATGATCATCATATTTAGTGAGAGAACCAACAATGAAAGAAATATAATATAGAGAAGTGAAAGTGATCTACGTGAGAACCATCTTGAGCGTCCCATATAGGCAAAGAATCAACATGGAATCAACATGTTAGTGCACGCTATCTACTACAAAGGAACATATCCGAGAGTATCACTTTTAGGAATAAATCTAAAGCATTTTTAAAATCTTTCCATAAAATGTATTTGAAAATCTAAATCATTCTTTAAATATTTCCAGCCCACTAATCATTCAACAAACAATTCCACCATGAAAATCACCATCTGTCCTTTGCATGTTCTATACCCACCTTAGCAGTCATAAACTAAAATCTATCTGTAAGTTACCTTCACAATCTTCGTTATGAGTCGAGTGATTGACCAAGATGGATTTTATTGGATCTATAGGGAAATCTTCTTTTCAACTAACTCCACTACTTTTGATCTCAATTTTGTTAATTGCTTCCTTCTCTCATATGATACCCGAGCCTTTGTTTTTCTATTCTCTTTGTATTCCTACATAGCATATCGACAAAGAAAAAACTGAACACTGTAGTGTAGAATGTAACCATCACTCTAAAATATCACATGATAAAATACACAAATCGAATTGAGATTTTTTTAAGAAATGCAACACATAAAGCATTACCCTAATAGTGTCGGGGATGCTAGCCAACTTGGAAAGCCTTCCTAACATAAAATACTTTGATCTGGTTGAATCCTCAACACTGTGTAGAGACAAAGTATGCAAATTATTCTAAAATGTAAAGGATATATTTGTGAAAAGGAATAGGTTAAGTCACATCTTCTAAAATGAAATACTTAGTGTTGAATAATTCTAAACTCTAAATCAAACATATAAATCACATATAATCCAATAAGTTCAAGTAACCATAGATACATCCACTGTGCATTGGTCACCAGACAACCAACCCATTGTCAAATCCCAACAAGATGAATTTAACAATGTTAATGCGGAAATGGAGTTCATAGCTCCCTGCACAGATCAAAAAAATGTTTATCTTAAGGATCATATATACAAATATTTGGGAAATCCTAGGATAAAAATATTAAAGTACACCATACTTTCTTCATAATATTTGGAACAACCATTCTCTCCTCCTTGTCATACAACCGCGAAATAGAGAAGCATTGAGCTAACCATGCGTGCATATGAACTTCATTATTATTATAATATCAAGACTCATTTTCAGTCCAACACAAAGTGAATAGTCCATAGCCACTAAAAGGCATTTAAGACAATTGTACATTCAAAATGTAATTTCTCTAACCCAAGCACTTCTTATTCAGTGCAAAGAAAAACTATGGAAAACTAACATGCATAATGTATTGCAAGCATTAATTTCATAGTACCTAACTAAAGGATCCGACCCCCTAAATGTCATAATGGATTTGACCTCAAGACTAAAGGTTTGTGTGGTTGCATCGTAACCATTGTTTAGTCTGCAATCCATTCAAGGAAAGTAAATATACAAAGAGTGAAAGCACAAAAAATCTAACCTATGATAAGGTGGTTCTTTCAGATTCATCGCATCCATTTTTTTATTCGACGTTTCAGACCAAACAAATGTGGTCCATCATCAGGAAGAGTTTTAAGATATGAGGGAAATTTGAAAAATCATGAGGTGTATAAATATGAAAAGAGCTAGTATTGTCGACTAAGGGTTTGAGTTTATGATCCAGATATTTTGCAAGTTGATAAGTAGAACTACCTATTGTGTTGACAATAGGTATAAGAGGGGCTCCTTTTTTATGAATTTCGGGAAGCCTATAGATCCTTGGGGTGGAAGGGAAACTTTTCATATTTATACACCTCATGATTTTTCAGATTTCCCTCATATATTAAAACTCTTCTTGATGATGGACCACATTTGTTTGGTCCGAAAAGTCGAATAAAAAACTGATGTGATGAATCCGAAAGAACCACCTTGTCATAACTCTAGTCGCAAAAGTCTCAGAACTGAAATCTAACCTAATCTAAGCTAGTTAGACTACCACTCTGCATCATATTATAATATATCTAATATGATAATATTTACTAACCTTGGTCCAAGAAAGATATTGGTTCCATTTCCAGGATACTTCTTTTGTTGGCAACCCCATGTTCTTTTTTGTTGGCAACACCGTGTTATTTTCTCCCGAGTTGGTTGCGATACACAACAATAGCAACTATCAATGCGAAAGTGATGATTACAATTCCACCTAATGTTATTCCGAGCCAATATTAACAAAAATTATAAAAAAGTTAATAGAATAAGAAGAATTTGAACAAAAATTGTAAAAAATTAATAGAATAAGAAGAAAGGAGACTTACAACTCTTTTAAGTTTTTCAATTCACATAGCCAGTATGGAAGATTTCCACTCAAGTTGTTGTTTTGTAAATATCTACATAATAGTAAATCTTGAAAATTAAATGCCAAAAAAAAGACAAACTGAAAATTAAGTGCCAAAAAAAAGACAAGCTGAAAAATTAAACGTGGAAAAGAAACTTCTAGTTTCTCCAACATGGTTAAATTGGAAAAAAATTACAATGATCCCCTCAAATGATTATTGTCAAGCGACTTGCTAATTTGAACACAAACTGGTAAGTGCTGCATAGACAATTATTATTCAATATAGTCATTCAAACACAAATTATGTTCCCGTTCATAAGCCTCTTCTTAGTCAAATTGTGATGACACTTTAAATTAAAGAAAATTAATTTCTTCTTACATTTTAGTTAATGCCGCCAACTGTCCAATATCGCGAGGCACCAATCCTGTAAGATTCTTTCCTGACAAATCGCTGGTAACGATTAATTTTGTCAACATAAAATTTCACCTATGAATCTCACTTTTATGATTTTAGCTATAAAATAACACCTATAAATATCATCCATATTATGATTTCAACAATAAACAAATAGAAGAATTAAACTTACTTTTCCGAAATTCTTATATCCGAAGTACTGCTTTCACATATAATTCCATTCCACTGGATCAAAAAGCAAGGATCAAAAATCCAATCTTTCATGCCAAACCTGCTTTTGATAGCCTTAAGAGCTTTAACTGCATTATAAAAACTACTTGGTTAGAAATTTAATCATATTATATACAATTCCAGTCTCCAAACATGAGTGAGGTAACTTACTTACGATCTTGTTCATATGTTGCTGGATGGGTGCCAACTATTTTGTAAGTCTCAAAAGCATTGATTATTCTCGTGACAGGAAGTATCCAGAATGCTCCAGGCATGGAACCCCCTTTGTCTGGAGTCATTGCCCACATGGACATAAGACTTGAGGCCTATGGAGGGGTAGTGTTATGAGACAATGGTGCTGCGTGTGCTTGAGGTGGGTCTTGCAGTGGAGTCTGCCTCGCTGTAGGTGCAAGATTCACAGGGACAACATTGATAGATGCCGATGTAGTCAACGAATCATGCTCTTTCTTCAGAGTCAACCCTCTAGCTCTCTTCTTGACGCTTCCCCCCTCCATTGTTTGGCCATCTTGCACAACTCTTGATCCAAGTAGCAGTTGTTACACTAACGCAGAGGTTGTGGTAACTAATTCAGGTCGAAGAAACCTTGAAGCCACTGCCCATTGAACAATACAGTTTGAAGTCGGTGAGGTCAAAGATGCATTTGAAGTTGGTGAGGTTAAAAACGTGTGGAGGGAGAAGATTTGTCAGTTGTTAATGGACATATGTCAGCGTATGATATGCCCTCGATAGACGATGAAGGGTCGATGGGAACTGTCCCTTAAAGAACGCCTTCGACATAATAATAATAATAAACAAATACATATTTTAAACAAATTAAAATAAATATTAAAAAAATATTTTAAAACATTATTAAAAAACAACAAATGAAGAAAAACAAATTTAAAACTTAAGAGACAAAAGCCTAAAAAATGGTCGGACTTAAATATGTGGTTTTTTAATTTTTTTGTTTTAATTATATCTTTTAAAAGGTTTTTATTTTTAACAAGAGGCCCAATTTTTTTGGAAAATCGTAAACTTTCCTATGTGATTTAAATGATTGAGGTGCATATGCTTTACTATGTGTTCTTCTTTCGTTACTTAGGTGTTGATGTTGATGTAGATGTAGGTGCTGACATGGATGCATGTGCTGGTGTCACTGTAATAAATGGAACCTTGTTTCTTAATTTAACAATATGCTACCAATCATTATCTTCTAGAATCTTAAAATCTACCATTCTTTGAGCAACAATATCCAGTTATGTATATAAATCATATGATACTGGAGGTAGAGTTCTAGATAAGTAATGATGCATAGTAATATGACGTCTTTGAAATTTTTTAAATAAATTATTATGCCCCCGATTGGACCATTGACATTATTGAATTGTTCATGATTGTTTCTCTTGATATTAATAAATTCTTCATATCTTTCATTACTGTAAAACCATCTTTTTGAATTCCATGGAGGTGGAAGTCCAAGTTCAAAAGCTTCTGCAATTTTTTTTTTGAATTCCTCAACAAATTTAAGCACATCATTACATTTACTCTGTGCTATCATAATCAAACTATGTTTGGCACGAACAATACTTGTTTACATAATGAATGCAGTGGTATCTTCGATTCCTAAAATTTCCAAATCAACTGGAGTTTTATTATTTAGGGATTTTATGATTTCATTAACAGTTTGAGCTTTATCTTCAAGTTTTTCCCACATTTTGACACTTCTATTGATGAAAAGGAATAGAAGTCCTTATACCAACATTTTCAAATCTTGCTGGGCTAAAGCAAGATAGGCAGGGTTTTTACCCTATGTTTATAGCTTTTAACAAAAATATCAATTAGTCCTCAAACAATATGAACTTGGGCCTAATGTTGTCTTTTAAGTTGTGTTTTTACAAAGAAACAAAGAAATGTTTACGACATAAATTTATAACAAATTTAATGAAACAATCATAAAACAAAATCTGAAATAAAGATTACACATGAAAACCAAAGTTGAGACCAAAACCAAAAGCATTCTTTCATACCCCAAAATGGGTAAGGACCAAAATAAGACTTAGAAATAAGAGGTGGAATGTTACATCACACATAAATGACTAGTGTCTTATAAGTAAAACCAAGATTGAGAAAAACTATATCAACAAGCCACAATATGTCACAGTCTTGACTCTGCAAAATAATCCTAATTAGCACTGGAAACTAATTCATAAATCAAATAAGAATTAACAAACTATCAAAACAAATGATCAACCTTCTGAAGCATGTCAACAATCTATGCTTCTTGGTCCTTCTTATTGCCACCTTCAGTAAGACCCTACTATCAACAAGAAGATTTTGTTGATATTTTGGTATTCTCGTTTAACCATAGACAATGTCACATCATTGTCACCCAACCGTATGAATTCACACATGCCATCCCCAAGCACACTAACCTTTACTTAGAATAATTCTGGCAAGTGTACTCCAGAACCAATAGATAAACCCTAGCTGTTAAATTCAACAACAACTCAAGACAAGTAGAGCACTCCTTCTCCAAGGGTAGCGCACAAGAGAGAGAGTCTCCATATCCACAGAACAAGTACCATACACAACTGCAACAACTGCATCTGCACTACTCTATCAAAATTGCACCATACTTAGCAAGAATATCACCAAGAGTATCACCAAGAATGTCACCAAGAGAATCGCCAAGAATGTCACCAAGAGAATCACCAAGAGAGAGACCAAGACCAAGTGATGACCATGCACCCTTATTCCTCCTTGCAACTGCAACTGTAGCTCTCCACAATAATTGTGCACTAACTGGTTATTCAAATGAGATAAAATGTCCTCTATTTATATTAATTTGTCTAGTGACTTTTTTGGCTAGGTTGACCTGACTTTCTAGTAATTATATTTTCTATTTAACTTTTTCCTGTGGATTTGACTTGTATTTCTGGAAGATAATATTCTAAATTTATTTATTTTTCTAGGCTGACTTGTATTCTAGGGTTTCCACACATCTGTTTAATGGTTCACTTGCTTATGGAATATTCTATTCTAAGTCATAGGTTACACGTGGATATTAATACCTCCTGCAACTACCAAAACATCAACACTCCCTCTTAGCTAGGGAGGTATTAACTAAGATTTTCTTCATGTAGTGGTCTCAAACACATCCATCCATCTCTCATGGCATGGGCAAGACTCACATGGTCTTGCAGACCAGTCTATAGGTAGCACCACCATAGTCACACAAGCTATCATATGATCAAACATATCATGTAACAAGTATCACCATCATAGCCACACATTAGCCATCTAGATGGAAAAACAACTCCAACACTATTGGTTGGCCATCCAACTAGTAACCTCTGATGCTACTGATAGGCACTCTAACTGGGAATCATTTTCGACACTATAGGTCGACATCTAGTTCATACAAAACTAGTAACTCGTCAACTCACACAATGTGAATCAACAATTTAACACTCCCTCTTAACAAGGAAGGTATTCCTCTTGGCACGATCATCATCACTCCTTCTATGCTTCTGCACAACTCGACCATTGTCTTGTTGAATTTCACGAATCCATACATCATAAGAAGTTCTGCACTTTCACTGGAGTAGTGTACCAGCCTATGTTGGAGTAGCATACCAACATGTGCTAGGGTAACATACCAACCTGCGCTGGGGTAACATACCAACCTGCATTGGAGTAGCATACCAACCTACGTTGGGGTAACATACCAGCCTGCATTGGAGTAGCATACCAACCTGTACCGGGGTAACATACCACCTTGCATTGGGGTATCATACCAGCTTGCATTGGAGTAGCATACCAACCTGCGTTGGGGTAACATACCAACCTGTGTTGGAGTAGCATACCAACCTATGTTGGGGTAACATACCAACTTACATTGGAGTAGCATACCAACCTGCACTGGGGTAGCATATCATCCTGCTTTGGAGTAGCATACCAGCATGCACTAGGGTAACATACCAACTTGCATTGGAGTAGCATACCAACATGTGATGGGGTAGCATACCAACCTATGTTGGAGTAGCATACCATCCTGCACTGGGGTAGCTCCCACTACGAAGGATCACATCACTTCCCACTATTGGGTAACACATCACTTCCCACTGTTGGGGAACACATCACTTCCTCTAAGAAGAAACATCTTTTTGGAACACACCAAGCTTGTCCCTGACAGAGGCTTGGTTATCTGCTACCTGTTCGTCAGTAGAAATATACTGGAGAAAGTGTCTCATCATAGTATTCTCCCTCTTGCTAGGAGAATCCTTTGGACACAAATTAGGCTTTGTACATCTCTAGGATATTTATTTGCAACATGCTTGATCTTGTAGATCAAATTGGAAGTCACTATTGACTTCCCTTCTAGTCTCGGAACTAAGGAAAAGATATATATCCCAGTCTTTCTAACTGGCTTCCTCCTCGGTCACTGTAGCAAAGTCTACTGAAGGAAGGGAATATTCCCATAAGATCTCATATCTCCTTGAAGCCTTTGAAGCTTCGATCTAGCCTTCTCAACCCATGGCATTTGTATGTCAATTCCAGAAGGCATCTCTCTCTTCCATATGAATCTGAAAGTATCTGAGTCTCCATTCTCCCTCTGAAGCTTGACTCCCTCTGAGGCTTGACCCCCTCTGAGTTTGTATAATCTTTGGAGCCATCTGCTCCCATGATATGGCTCATCAATGTTGCATCCTGCAAAGTTTCATGGGACCACACTGGTCTCTTCTTGGTTACTGCAACGATTCTAGGTAGGCCCTTTTGGCTCTACTAACTCTTCCTGATTTGAGGAGTGATCAACTGCACTAGAGGGATTTGTTCAATTATCCTTGGAGCCTTCTGCTCCTTGCAATCAATCTCCATATAAGATACTCAGTATCCCATAAAAGTACCCTTCTTCGTCTTCTTCTTTGGTACATGGATGTATACGGTCATGTATACAACTTCTTATTTGGATAGTCTTTTCCATGTCTCAAACTACAGACCATCTAATATGTTGCCTCCTGCAACCGTCACTATAGCTCCCCTCAGATTTATCACCTGTGACCTGCCCAAAACAAGGACAACAATGGGGAAAACAATAGACAAGAATAAAAAACAATCTCATGGTAATCATCGTATTGTTACCAAGGTGACCTACCTAGAAGTAAAACAAGAAGTATCTCCTAGAGGAGATGTTAGTTCATCTTGTGACCAAGTACAATAAGAATTTATATCAATAGTACTGACATGATTCCAAGTATTCTTTGTATCTAGCAGTAATAACCTTTCAAGGATTGTTGTCACAACTAGTAATGTAGCAATTATTAAACTTGATATGTGCAAATTGGAAACTTATTAATTTAATCAATCAAACCTAGAACACAAAGTATTATCTTCAAGAACGAGTGTTGTGATTTTATTTCAAGTCTCCTTCAATCAAGATGACAAGTATTCTCTTCAACCCGTCCCCTGTACTTAAGACAATATGCTTTCTTGACATAAATCTGAGTTAGAGAATGTAATGCAAATAAACTCGAAAATCTCAACCTTAATCAATCTAATACTTTGACTAGAGTCAACTTATAATTTTAACTTTGAATAGAGGTTACTATGATAATCATAACTTCAATAGATCAAAATACAACTAGATGTTCATAAGATTACAATAATTCCATAACAACTAGAGGCATATGAAAACAATTAAACCTGGAGTGCGTTGTTCCTCTGAATGTGTTGGGTCTGAGATCCCTCTGGATCTACGATTGTAAGAGATACCTTCTCCTACAATCACACTCAAAATAGTGATGCAGTTTAAATATATATAAGTACATACCTCCGAAAACATCGACAGGTAGTGGCACCATCTGACAATAGTGACAAGCAATGATGAACCTTAAAACTTCAAAGGTGCTCCAACTTGTAATCTAAAGGTACCTGGAGATGTGCTAGGGTAAGGCACACTAGGACAACCAAAAATTAGTCCCAACACTTCAAAAAAAAAATTCATTGCAACTGTTTCTAGCACTGCAACTGGTGCTACAACTGGCACGAAGCAACTGGAATGAAGGAACTGGCACTGCAACTACATATGGCACTGCAAACCTAGGGTTTTATGAGGAAACCCTAATTTATCAACTTCAAAAATTTGCAGATTTGATCCAAGGAAGAGATTCACCCTACTTAGGCAACCTTCTTAGTGAGTTCAGTAAGTGCTCAACGAGCTTGGTAATGGGGGAAATTGAGGATATTCCTTCCGACGGTTATACTGTTATGAAGGAAACCAACTGTGATACCATGTTGAAATTTTGGTATGCTCGTTTAGCCATAGACAATGTGACATCATTGTCACCCAACCATAGGCATTCACATATGCCATCCCCGAACACACTAACCTTTACTTAGAATAATTTCGGCAAGCCTACTCCATAACCAACAGATAAATCCTAGTTGCTAACTGCAACAACTCAATACAAGTAGAGTGCTTCTTCTCCAAGGGTAGCGCACAAGAGAGAGAGAGTCTCCATATCCATATAACAAGTGCCATACACAACTGCACTACTCTCTCTAACTTGTGCCATACTTAGCAATAATATCACCAAGAGTATCACCAAGAATGTCACCAAGAGAATCACCAAGAGAGAGACCAATACCAAGAGATGACCATGCGCCCTTATTACTCCTTGAAACATCAGTTCTCCACAAGATTTGCGCACTAACTGGTTATTCAAACGAGCTAAAACGTCCTCTATTTATATTAATCTGTCCAATGACTTTTCTGGCTGGGCCGACCTGAATTTCTAGTAATTATATTGTTCGTTTAAATTTTTCCTATGGAGCCGACTTGTATTTTTGGAAGATACTGTTATAATATTATTTATTCTACTAGGTCGACTTGTCTTCTAAGGTTTCCACACATCTATTTAATGGTTCACTTGCTTCTGGAATATTCTATTCTAAGTCATAGGTTACACGTGGAGGTTAATACCTCCCGCAACTACCAAAACATCCACATATTTCAACCTTTAAGTGATTAATAAATGAATGAAGTATTAATGTAATATCACTTTCGAGCAAGATAAAACCTTATCAATGTTTGTACTTCTATTTTTCTCTCATTTTTTGCTTGTCCCTCAAGTCCTTTTATGCTCCAAAAGTAGTTTTGTGTAGTTTTGACTACTTTTAGTTAAGTCAGTTAAGTAACTTTTAGCTAGATAGGGAAAACTTATAAATAAATATTAATAAATAATGATAATGATATAATAAATACTAACTAATAGATGGGGAACCCCTACTGTAGATTTTAACCTTGTACAATATCTACTGCAAACAGATATTCAGTAAAAGAACAAAAAAGATACAATGACAAATACAAACATTACACATAGATTTTTCCCCCGAAAACCCAAACCGAGAAAACCAACATATTCTATATTCATTCATATGTGATACATTGTTTACAATACAATATAAATATAGGAGCCAACGACATCCAAAACCCTAACCCAATGACCTGGATTAGTTCACAACCCTAATTCCTTAACCAGAAATAGAAAACCATCGGCAAAAACCATGTGCCGAAAAACCACCTAAATATGTGACATGTTTCCCGAGGCATAATTTTTTTTCTCGGGGGCGTTGCCCCCGAACCCCCGCGTGGGGGGCATTCGCCCCCTGCGCGCCTGGCACATACGCTTAGACACTGCTACTCATGCAAAGAATATAACACATACCCAACACCTACATATCCTTATTGTTTATCACCTTGTTCCTCCATAGAAAAATATGCATCCCATGTCATTCAAACATTTATAACATATAAATATCAAATCATCCCACAATAAAGTGTTCAAA
>JZKD02S2368271.1:0-11990 GCA_000966675.3 Picea glauca | reverse complement strand
GGATGATGATGCCTCTGGGTACATGTATCCCAAATAGATATGTCTATCTTCATGTCTGGGGTGTTGGGAACGAAATGTGACTGAGTGAGAGGATGTCTCGATTGGTCAGACTTAGTAGAGTTGGCCAGTTGTTTTCCTTTACTAGGTTTAGGTTCTTAAGCAAGAGACTCAAGTCTTTTTAAGGGCTGAGATGAATGCACATGTGATGTCACTGATGCAATGTGTTGAGCTGGTTGCTTAAGAGGAGGATGCGGTAATGGAAAAGACATTGTGGGACATTCGTCAAAATGAGTTTGGGGAGGATGTACAACATCATTCCAACCATCATTGACTGCAACTTCTGGCGGAAAGGATACATGTGGTTGCACCAGTATGCCAGAAATGATAGGATGATGATGCAATGGTGTCTTTCAGGTGAAAGAGGAGGTCAAAAGGCTCTTTTCCCAACTAGATTCAAGAAACTTGTCTGCAAAATTTGATTGAACTCTTTAGATTCCACATCAAAGTGAATGGAGAATCGTAACCTCTTGTTTCCTCTTTACAAAAATAATTTGGCCTCCTTTCCTTATTTCCCCTGTCATAGGTGCCTCTACTAAAAATCTCATCTATAACCATGATAATCCAATTAGAATAAGCATAAAGCAACGGTAAGATAGAACATCTAATACAATTTATCTAAATGATTAGATAGACTCTGACATGACACAACCATAAAATATAAATGGGAAATGGAAAATGGATGAAGTGAATCAGGGAAAGAAGCACAATATTCATTAACCACAACCAATATACAAGTCTATGATGATCATTATCAAAAGAAATATGCCAATCTTTCATTTAAAAATCCATAGCAAGTATCTTCTAGTTAATAATTTTTTTTATATTTTATTATGTTCTTTACCATCCTGACCATATCAAAACAATTCTCTTCTTATCATATAAGCAGGGATACAATGGTGAAAGGAAATAAATGACAGGGAGTTTAGGGAACAATTTATGAAAAAGTGAGATGGATGAAGGAAACTTAACTTATACAATAATTGTATTCCATTTTTTATGAACTTCAACATCTTGCCCATTATCATATCCTTACTACCTTTGTTCTAGTCAAACATTATAGAAATGTTCCCAAGCTAAAAATCAATCATCCATAACTAATATAACAAAATTTTTTCTTTTAAAATTGCTTAGACATGGAATTGACGAGAACATGAAATTAATTAATGGAATTTGAGGAATAACTTATGAAAAATGAAATTGATGAAAGAAATTAGAATCTATATAATTATCCTTTTGTTTTTCATCACCCTTTCATCAAAGGGGAACCATTAAATGTAGTCATCTCATAACCTTGGCCATCATTTATGCTCTTACAAAAATTAATACAACTGAAAAATTTACTTTTGCTTCAAATATCTAATTCCCCTTTTACATTATTCTCACAATGCTTCATATAATCCATTATCGACCATCATAATAATGAGGCAAGCTGACCATATCATTATTTAATCCTTGAAGGAAAATATCAATAAAAAACCCTCAATAGGTCGTGAGTAAGTCAAAGACAAAACCATTGTCAAGCATATAATATATATGAGATTAGGGTTTGAATCTCTTTATTTGTTTGAATAAGGGTTTAAAACTTATAGCTTGGATATAGCCACTGATAGGTAAAAATGAAAAATATGTTGTAGAGAGGTCGAAATGATATAACCAAACTATCCAATTATTTTTTCTTTAAGTTTTAGGTTCGTATCATATTGGGTTTTGAAGCACATCCCTTTAATTAAACCCAAGAGATAAGACACGAGACAGGGTATCAGGGCACAATCCATATGCAATAAATTTTAAACAACTCCAACTAACCTTCGAACTGGTCTTTATAATATATCCCAACCAAGCTTAACGAAATTAAAAGACAAAGTTCTGGCCCAACTGGGAACCTGAGTAATACCTAAGGTCAAAACAATGGTATGGTTCGGTAATTTTTCTTCCTATGGGAAAGAGAAGATGTTTATACTGTTATAGAAAGTGAAATCATAAACACTTCTGGTGCAAGCAATTGTTAATCTCGACCCACACTACAAATATATTTGAACAAACCCAACAAGCCAACGCTGTGTAAAGACGATGGGTATTACTCAACATGTTTTAGAGGTTTCGAGTTTGAACCTCATATCAGAGACTGTAAACGAGATGCTTTTTTTTTATAAAAATTGAAGGTCACTATTATCTCTGTTCGAGATCATATGCAAATTAGTGCATTATCATTCTTTTCTTTTTCTTACTAGGGGTCCCACCTCACCTAATAGTTATATTTATTAACAAGTTTTTTTTTTAATATGCCTTGGAACAATTTGCAGGTTAGTGGCTATTGATGAGTTTACAAATCAACAACTTCAAGTTTGATTGTTCTTTCAAGACATTTTGTTTCTTGGAACATATTGAAATGGACTTTAAGTTTTTGGATAATCAATTTGATTTGATCTCAAATAAGATGTTTTACTTCAATCAAATATTTCCTTGCAGAATTTTTCTTTTCTAATTCTTTTGGACTCTTTTCATATTCTTCAATTTTATATTTAACTTCAACTATGGTCCTATCCTTTTCAACCAAGCTGGAATGAGCAGCTTCTAAAAGTGCATTGTGGTTATCAATTTGTGCTTGTAAATCTATCATTTCATAAACTTTCCATTAAATNTTATCTACAAGGTTTTTGGAATATGGGCTTGTTATAGGCTGTTGTCCAGTTGATTTTTTTTTCTCCTAAGAGCTATATTTCAAAGTTTCATTTATCAATTTTATCTATTTTTGTTATTCCTTAACACATTCCTACATGATATGATTCTCTTGATGTTTGAAAAAACACTAATAAAACAAAGAACTTATGAAAATACTTTTGTTATACTTTGCCAAATTTGGTGGTAGAAATATTGCACCTTGTCAACCTGCTATGTCCTTGGTTCGATTTTCAGTTGGTGGTAGAAATATTGCATGCGAAGTGTTTTTTTAGATGTGTAGTGGTTTCTTTAATTCAACAAAACTACGATCTTTATTACCCATGAGAATTTTCCACATGATTTGTTGAAATATGTCTCGTGAGGCTTCAATAACCGTATAGTAATGTCTAATCCATTGGGCTAAGAAGTCTTATAACCATAATTTTGAGCATGCATGAAATTTTTTTCAACACGTGACATTTTCTATCAATCACACTCAAATTTACCAATAATCGCTTGAAAGGGCATTAGTGATCATTAGTTCATAAATGAACTGTCATGATTAAAAATAATTATTATGATTACAATTAATAATCTTGTACTTATCGAGATTGAAATTAATGTGCTCATCATTAAACTCGCATAAAATATTCTATATAATAGAATTTGATTATTTGCATCTTGTTCTTGCATCTTGTTTATTTGATAATCACGAAGATACACATAGAGCGATGGATTTGAGACTGTCGTGGGAGTATACTTACAAGCATGACTCGATACCAATGCCACAAAGAAACATATACCAAGGTTCGATGAGACTTAGTCGAGCAGAGTGCATGAGAAGTAATGCTACATTAGAGGCAACATAAAGAGACATAATATGTATACAAGAGATACCTCAAATATGACACCAAACTAGGGGTGTTTATGAACATGGGAGAGAATCATGGAGTTAAAATAGTCATCTCTAGTACCATTGTCATGCCAAGGATGAGTAACTCCATGGATGTGTATTTACATAATGTGAGCCATGCATAAATACATTGAGGAGATAACTCTTGGTTTGATCTTCTAATACCTCTGATGACTCTTGACATTCACCTATGACTCTTCATATTTCTCCTAGTTTAATATTTACAAATATATTTACAATGCACCTCAATCCCTAAGGATTAGGTATCTAATAGGTTCAGTAGATAAAAGAGACAGATTTGTAAATATGCAACAAGAATATGGAAATATGCTAATATGTACTATGATTTAGATGTATTTCAAAAATCAATCACAAGACAAATTGTATCATGGTCAGTCCAAAATGTGTCCAATATAAAAAAAATTGTACTGTCTATTGACTATGTTTGACCACACATGATCAATAAATAGTCTTGGTACATGATTCTTCTTGTCTGAGAGGAGGTGGAGATTGTAATTACACATGTAGTTTTCTAATGTTTGTGTTTTGTCATTGTTTTGCAACATGTCAATATTAAAGTCTCCTATAACAATGATGATCTCACTCAAATTTAAACTAGATATAGATTTTGTAATGGAATCCATTATGTTGGTCAAAGTTGCACGTGGTGGAGCATAGATCTTGACTATTGCAATATGCAATTTATGAACTATTACTTTTCCTAAGATGGATTCTACATTATGTTCTTCAAAGTGTATGTGTTTCAAAACTGTTATATGTTTTTTGATCAATATTATCACTCTATGTTTAATGCAATTCGATATGGAAGTGAAACTTGCAAATTGTTCAACACTCATGGATAGTGTCATGTATGTTTCTTGCAAACACAAAATATCAGATTGCATTGTATCATAGTCACTGAGTATGCCATCACTATGTGCATGTAAATTACATGTGTTCAGTGAAATAATTGAGATGCATGATTTTGATTGTGTGGATTGATGATCATCTTCCAAATTCCATTTTTCACTGCTCGCAAGTCTTTCATTTCAATATCAACTTTTTATGTGACCTTGACATTATCCTTTGTAATAGGGTTTAGTAGATACATTGATTATGTGTTTCTTACACATGGTAAAGTTGTGTAGACTAGTCCATGTATTCATATCCCAGGTGAATCACATGCAACATTTCCCGGTGTTAATCCTTGTGATAAGTGTATCGTACGTTCACATGCAGGTTGAATTGGAAATTGCTTTCAATTTTCAAATGACCTATCCTTGCTTCCATTGATATTGGTCTTGCTATTTGGGGCACATGTATCCAATAATGGGAGATGTCTGACCTACATAGATGAGATAACTTATTATCTTGGAAATGTCCAATATGTGGATCATAGAACTTAATCCATAGTACATCAACTTTATTCGTGTTGGTATAGGTTTTGACTATTCCATCCGCGCCATTGACCAACCCATTTTACGCATCATAGTTGCAAGCATATAGTTCAACTAGCATGTTTAATTTTATGGAAAATTGTGAGGGAAAATTAGTTGTATGTTGATGGTGTGGTACACAACAATGATTCTCTTCCTCTTCATCAATTGCATTAATTAAAATTTCATTGTTAGGCATGAGTCACAACATTTTCTTGTTGTGCATTGCAACATATATTTTTTTGTAAAATAGTTAAGGAAACATTGGATCGTTTGATGCAGGTCATACACAATTTGTATTGAGATATGTCAATACATCACTTGTTTGGCTATTCATCCACATCCTATTCAAAATGGAAATAAAATTTTCATTTGTTTGGTGCATTGTAGTATGTGGTTCAAAGCATTTTAAATTGTATTTCCAAAAGTCGTGTGTTATTATTTGCATGTTCATTATAGGTTGTTCAAAAAAGAGAGAATAGTGTATAGGTTGAGCTTGATAAAGGTCACCACAAAATACCATGTTAATATTTCCAAAGCTTTTGGTTTGTACATGTTTTATGTCCCTCAAACGATTGTCAATGGAATATAAGTATTGACTTCTAATAAAATAAGCTTCATCTATGAAAACAAGTTGTAATTCCTAATAAAGCTTTGATAACATGTCTACCATTTCTTTGCTAAGTGGAAGAAAATAGGACTTTTTAAAGGCGTTAGCAATGTAGAGTGAAAATTTGTCATTCACCTGCATTATATGCAACTTTACCAGTATACTCCAATATGAGTCCTTTTGATTTCAAAGGATCAATTGTATTGTGTGCATTATAAATTTGTATAAGAATTTGAAATATCGCCTTTGTTGTAAATGTTTTTCTTGTTATTTATCCACATGTAAGGGACAAGTACACTGGCATTGAAATGTCCCTACATTTTTTCATTGCAATTTTCTTGACAATTGCATGTTGCTCTCTATTTAACATTCTTCCAACTATGTAATATTCGTCATTTTCCATTAAGAATGAGTGATTTGTGACTTGAAACCCAATATTAATGATCCTTTTCATACTAGAATGTCAAAGACATTGCAAATATGTTGACAAATCATATTCGTTGCAATGGATTTTATTTTTTTCTTCTTTTGTCATTATATCATCAATATCCACAAGACTATTTTCTACTTCTTTATATCCATTTTCTAAACTACCCCATTTTGGATTGATATTATATGTGAACTTAGCTTCATTAGTTTGTATTGTATTTTCATAGAAACTATATGCAGCTTGCCATGTTGGCAAGTTATGTTTTAATGTATCTTCACTTTTTCCAAATGGAACATATAGCAATAGTTTATCTCTACAAAAAAATTCATAGTCAATGTATTTGTTGTATTTGACAAATCATATTACATTTGGTTTTCTTCCTTTTTGAAATGCATCAACCCAAAACATCAATTTAATTTTTTTGAGAAACATCATGGAACGAACCATATTTAAGAGAGTCTTGTTCATTCTTTCAGCTACACCATTATGTTAAGGATTGTATGGAACAATGGTTTGGTGCTTGATCCCATGTTGCCGAAGATAGATTTCAAAATCATTTGAAGTGTATTCCATTCCATTATCAGTATGAGACTAAGCTTCATTTTGGATACATGCATGAATTTTTTAAAAAGTTTCAAAATCTTGTGATTTATCTTTCAACAAGTACACCCAACACATCATGGTGTAATCATCAATAACAGACATGATATATTTTTTGTCATTAGTATATGGAACATGCATTAGGACATAAAAATCATAATGTATAAATCCAATTTTTCTACATAGTCTGGAAGTGGAAACATGGAAAGTCCGTTTATTATGTTTTCCAAGGATAAAAGTATCACATTGCTTCAATTTCCTAGGAATAACATGCAAAACATAAACACCATTATTTTTCAACAAATGAAGGTTTTCATAATTAATGTGTCCAAATATAGCATTCCATAAGAGACTAGATGTAAATGCACCTTCATCGTGGTGAGAGAGGTATGCATAGTTATGTGCATGAACATGTGTCCCTTTCAACTTTAGCAATATGTCATTCTCCACTCTTGTCATAATGACCATGTTGTTAGAATCCTTGTTTCAACTTTTCTATCAAATATATGAATATAGTGGTTTTGTTGTTGAATGTGCACAAGAGACAATAAATTCCTTTGTAGCTCAGGAAGATAGAGCACATCATGCATAAGAAAATTCGGGAATCCAATAAATTTACGCCTGATGGTGCCAATTCCCAAAGGTTTGAGACTTGATTTATCTGCAAAATAAACTATATCATCTACATTATCATTGAAATATTGAAAGAGTTCTCTCTAAAAGGTCACGTGGCATGTTTCACCTCTTTCAAGCATCCATGAATATCTTCAAGAAGAAAATGAGGTGTTCATTTACTCCAATATTGCAATGGGAAACAATATAATGAGCATGTTCAAGTGATTTACCTTTCATTAAATCCAATACTTTATCTTTGTATTCTTTTTCATCTTGCTTGTATTTTATCTTCTCCCAAGGGATTATGCATGTCTTTTCCTCATGTCCATTCTTCCCACAATGGACATAGTAAGGATCATATCTCTCACCTTGATTCTTCCTACCCCCTACCTATGAAATTCTTTCTTCCATGTCCTCTTTTACTGCCTTCTCCTCTAGAAGAATCAAGTGATCAATTCTTCCCTTTCTAAGCAAGGCACACTGTCTCTCCAGTTTGATGAGCTATCTTATTTCAATTTTTTTTCTCACATTCTACAACTTTCTCTACCAAAGAGTCAAGTGTGATGGACTTCAATTGGCCAATAACTTGCCGCGATGTGAGTTAGTGAGAATATGTATGGATATTCATTCAAAGATAATTAGACAAAATAGACGTCAAAGAACCAAGCAAAAAGGCTATGGTGATGAACAATGCATTCACAAGAGCATGTTTGCACATATTTTCCTTATCATAGTTACATGGTTGATGCTTGGTACTGAAACCCTCCATGGGGCTAAGGAAAAAAAATATGAGAACCCAAAAACATATAGTGAAAATCCCCAGATATTTGTACTGTGTAAGCATAAATGAAGTAACCCTAAGGGAAATGGTGTTTTGAATATTATCACACTTGGGGACAACGTTTCTTACATTAGTGCCATATTCATCGGCTTCATCAAGCAAAAATTCATTATACACTCCATTATTGTGCGACAAGGCCTTCTTAGAGCCCACTTTAATGTGTGATAACAACACCTATTGAAGCAGGGAGAACCCTATTCCAATAAAAAAAAAATGGGTATCGATATTTTCGATATAATCTTTCTTAGTAGAGCACCACCCATGGTGAAAATGATCCTTCTTGAAAAACAAACTCCTAGAAGATAAGCCTCCACGGATTCAAGCAAAGGCCACCTAGATGACCAAGAAAGAAAAAAAATTTGAGATGGAGAATGAGGCAGATTGTGGTTTTCTTTAATAGAAGCAAGGGTTCTAATGGGAGCACAACTGAACAAATTCTACTCAAGGTTATCATGGAGGGTTTCTAAGGTATACAAGGATGCATGAATTTCATTACAACAAAAATCAACAAGAATTCCTAGAGAATGACGTAGGGCAACGAGCGGTGAGATAACATGAAAATATCCACAGAGAGAGATGGCTTTGGGACTGTCATGGGAGTATAATTACAAGAATGAGTCAATACCAATGCCACAAAGAAATAGATACCAAGGTTCAATGAGACTTAGTCGAGCAGAGTGCATGAGAAGTAATGATAGATCAAAGTGGCATAAGAGGTAACATAGAGAGACATAATATGTAGACAAGAGATACATAAGATATGACACCAAACTAGGGTTGTTTATGCACATGGGATAGAATCATGGAGTTAAAATAGTCGTCTCTAGTACCAATATCATGCAAGGGATGAGTAACTCCATGGATGTGTATTTACATAATGTGAGCCATGCATAAATACATTGAGGAGATAACTCTTAGTTTGATCTTCTAATATCTCTGATGACTCTTGACATTCACCTATGACTCTTCATATTTCTCCCAGCTTAATATTTACAAATATATTTACAATGCACCTCAATCCCTAAGGATTAGGTATCTAATAGGTTCAGTAGATAAAAGAGACATATTTGTAAATATGCAACAAGAATATGTACCATGATTTAGATGTATTTCAAAATTCAATCACAAGATAAATTGTATCATGGTCAGTCCAATATGTGTCCAATATAAAAAATTGTACTGTCTATTGACTATGTTTGACCACACATGATCAATAAGTGGTCTTGGTACATGATTCTTTTTGTTTGAGAGGAGGTGGAGATTGTAATTGCACATGTAGTTTTCTAATGTTTGTGTTTTTTCATTGTTTTGCAACATGTCAATTTTAAAGTCTCCTATAACAATGATTATCTCACTCAAATTTAAACTAGATATAGATTTTGTAATGGAATCCATTATGTTGGTCAAAGTTGCACATGGTGGAGCATAGATGTTGAATATTGCAATATGAAATTCATGAGCTATTACTTTTTCTAAGATGGATTCTACATTATGTTCTTCAAAGTGTATGTGTTTCAAAACTATTATATGTTTTTTGATCAATATTATCACTCCATGTTTAATGCAATTCGATATGCAAGTGAAACTTGCAAATTGTTCAACTCTCATGGATAGTGTCATGCATGTTTCTTGCAAACACAAAATATCAGATTGCATTGTATCATAGTAACTGAGTATGCCATTAATATGTGCATGTAAACTATGTGTGTTTAGTGAAATAATTGAGATGAATGATTTTGATTGCGTGGATTGATGATCATCTTCCAAATTCCATTTTTCACTGCTCGCAAGTGTTTCATTTCAATATCAACTTATTGTGTGACCTTGAAATTATCCTTTGTAAGAGGGTTTAGTAGATACATTGATTATGTGTTTCTTACACGTGATAAAGTTGTGTAGACTAGTCCATGTACTCGTATCCTAGGTGAATCAAATACAACATTGTCCAGTGTTAAGCCTTGTGACCCGTGTATCATATGTGCACATGCATGATGAATTGGAATTTGCTTTCAAATTTTCAAATGACCTATCCCTGCTGCCATTGATATTGGCCTTGTTATTTGAAGCACATTTATCCAATATTGGGAGATGTCTGGCCTATATAGATGAGATAAATTATTATCTTGGAAATGTCCAATATGTGGATCATAGATATTAATCCATAGTACATCAACTTTATTCATGTTGGTATAGGTTTTGACTATTCCATCTGCACCATTCACCAACCCATTTTACTCATCATAGTTGCAAGAATATAGTTCAACTAGCATGTTTAATTTTATGGAAAATTGTGAGGGAAAATTAGTTGTATGTTGATGGTGTGGTACANAAGGCCAATATAGAAACAACACAACAACTAGCACACTGCAACATATGTGGAGCAAATGACCACTTAACAAATCAATGCCCTGAATCTGGGCAAGCAAGAACAATATTATTTCATGTATCTAAGCAGCGTTGATCAGCATGAATATCGCTTACTTTGAGGTTCCTTATTCAACATACTTTGCATTTAAATGGGACCGTCTATAGTATAAAATAAGTTATAACATTGCAAATTAAGCTTAGAATGTGTTTTTCTCTACAAATACAAATGGAATGTAGCATGTTGTTTACAAATTATATGTGGTGTATTAGATTATTGAAATTTAGTGCATTTGGGTATGATATAGATGGCAGTAGTTGCAGAGCATCCTCTTAAGGTACAATGACAAGTATGCATTTTCTCGATAGAGAATATGTATTTTCTGTGGAGTCAATGCACGAAGAATTCCCATTACCCCACCATGAATTCCAGACAAAGCCATGAGAAACTTAATAACAATAGCGGGATAACTATGGTAGCAAATATGAGATTTAGACCAAGGAAAAATGTAATACATTGCAATTTTGACCTGTGCAAAACGAAGTCGATTGATGTTAATCTCTGAGCGCATATAACTGTATTCTGCTAGCAACCAGATTTGTCTAATTATTAAGAATTATGTGTCGTTTTCTCGGTTCCGATGTTCAATTCCTTTTTTAGAATTATGGATCCCGGAATGGGGTGCATGGCAGGGCATGGCCAAGCATCCATCGCATCCTTAGTTGTCCTGAACTTGCAACAATGCAATGGATGAATTTCCTGTGGTACATATACAACTCTGAACTCTGTACCGTAACAACATGACAGGATTGAGGACCTGCAATGTATGTTCGATGTCAGTTTTTCCTACTACCAGTATTTATTGAACGCAAACTTCTGTTTATTCACCGCCCTACAATTATGATTGCACATTTGCATTTTCGAGAGTTTTACCATAGACTTGTATTTATATTTAGGCATTCTCTTAACGTTCTAAGTTTTGACATTTTTCACCGGAATCCGGTAATATAAATCTGGGTGATATCATAATTCTCCATTGTTTAAATTGTATTTCTGAATATATAAATGAACTCAGCATCCTAAAAAAAAACCCTAGGGCACTAGGATTATACAGACTTAACCACTCAAGTCTGCAGATCCAACAATTTCTCGTTGGATTTTGGCCAAAATTAAATGGATAATATCCCCGGAAAAAAACCAAAACTTAAAACATTTAGATTACGACCTTGTATTTATGGCAAATTTGACCCAAAACTATGCATTTATTGTAAAATTGACTACAACCGTACATTTATGATTTATGATGATACTTAACAAGTTGCATTCTACAACACCTGTTACATTAATGATGATACTTATCCACTTGAAATTATTATAAGACTTGGTTGTGACATTTGCCAAGGCAGATTAATATCTCAAAAGATTAATGTAGACAGAGACTAGGACAATAAATCAACTT
>JZKD02S2368260.1:0-30366 GCA_000966675.3 Picea glauca | reverse complement strand
CTTGAACATTGTATAAGCTATTTATGATAAGGAAGTTTTTGCTGGGTTTTCTTCCCCTAGAGGGTTTCCCAGAATAAATGTTGTGTCTCTTGTGGATGTGTATTTCTCAGTGATCGTGTTCTTATTATGCTCTTATCTTATGAAATGCAAAGAACTATAATTATGGCATAAACATTAACAAATGGTACCAATGCCAGTTTCACTATATCTTCCATTGTCACCCATCTCTATATGCATTTTGAGATCTTTCTCCTCCAAGTCACTGAAAAGCTCCTTATCTCTCGTCATGTGGAAGGAAGTGCCACTATCCAAATACCACATTGATCCAAATGCACTTGACGCCATGCATGCGATCAAGGAGAATTCAAGTTCAAATTGTGAGGCAAGGGCCTCACCAGCTCCAACTCCAACATCTTTCTTGTTCTTCTTCTTCTACGGACAATTAGTAGCGAGATGCCCATGTTTGTGACAGTAAAAACACTTCACTTTGGACAAATCCAACTTCTTGCCTTTAGACTCGGATTTTGAATGGAACTTATTCCCCTTCCCTTTCCTTGACTTGGAACCAAAGCATAATCCTCTTCGTCATCATGTTTTGATGAAGAGCCATCTCTGGTGTTCCACCTGAACTCCTCCTGCTCTAGATCCGACCATAGTCGTTCCCAATCTGGCATTTTTTCCCTTCCATTGATAGAGCCTTGATAACCGTGCCAATTCTTGGGAAGTCCTAGGAGAGCCAAGCTCACAAAATGATCATTAATGACTGTTATTCCCACACTCCCCAGCTCATCCCAACATTGGACAAACTTTGTGAAATATTATTGAATGAAGTCGCCCTTCTCCATCTTGATCTTCTTGAGTTTATCTTTGAGCGCCAATTTCCTATGGTCACTACTTTTTTGGAATAGATCCATAAAAGCCTTCCACATTGCATATGGTGTGGCTTTCCCATGGAGGTTTGAGACAATGTGGTCTCATACTCCCTCCAATAGGATCCTCCTCGCCTTTGCCACTTTTTTTTTTCCATGCATCAAGATTTGCAGTGTTTGCAACATCTGGTTTAGGAACATCCTTGTCAATGAATTCCTTCAAGCCGTTGTCTTTGAGTACTGCCTCCATCTCATCCTTCCAAGCAATTTAGTTCAAGATTCCCTTGAGTGCATACTCTAACCTCAAGCCATTGAAATCCATTTCGATCTTGAATCAATTGTAGCACCAAGAAAGTCTTTCTGAAAATTCAAAATCTATCCAATCACAAACTTAGCTTTTGCAATCTTCTGCCCTCTGATACCATGTAGAAATTTTAATACAAATTATGTATTTCTTGGATTCTCTCGATCTAAAAATTATATGCCACTGTTAAATACATAATCACTTCTACTAAAATTCTTTCAGAATTTAAAACACGATCGCCAATTGCAATATCAAGAAGAGAGATCAATCACACATAACACAGATGTTTTACCGGGAAAGCATAAAGCTAAAAACCCCACTATCATATATTATGTATATATCGTGGATCATGAAACAATATCATACAAAACTCTAATCCAAGAGCTCTCGGTACAATATACAATCGTCTCACACTGTCATACAAAAAATGGAAAATGCATGTGCCAATTTACTGCCTTCAGACAACCTGTCTCCTCTGTGCAATCCCTGCTGATGGAAATCCCTACAATGAATAAATCCCTCTTTCCTAGGTTGCACATTCCTCATGGGCACATCCAATGTGTGTGTGGTTTCATGAGTGCACTCACTAATGTCACAATTGATAGTCAAACTATCCCTTTCACCTGTTATCTCAACTGGTTCTCCACTGGATCTGACATGCATGTAGTTAACAGTGGTAAATCTTCAGTTGCATGTGAGACCATTTATTGTGAATTAATTAATAATTAATTCACTGATCTCTCACTAGTGTAAGTTCAATTACAACTAGTACAACTGAGGTTAAATCACTTAACTGAGTTAAACTACTTTACAACTCACATAACTACACATATAACTCTGTTACAATTTCAAATCACTCAGTTACAACTAATTCGACTTTCATGTCTCACCAATCAACCTTTGAACTTGAATTTCCTATAGCTAACTGATTTTCCACTTCAGTTAACTATTTCCAAGTGCTCATTGAGAATAGATTAATATTTATTGTCCAACTATTATTAAGGGATAATAATAGTCGACATACATCTATAAATAGAATTCACTCACCATATATAAATAGACATCATCTATAAATATAATTTTCTCATCATCTAAAAATAGACTTCCACCTAAAAATAGCTTGACGCTCCATCCTAGTGTAGGTGCATAATTTTCACTTGGATCTTCTTGTTGAATCTCAACAGTTTCTTGGGAGTGCGAGAGAGATTGTCCTCAAGAGAGACAAGCTCGAGACACAAATTTATATACTCAGACCTCGTCATGGACATGCACTGAAAAATGATCAAGAGTATCCTTCTCTGATACCACTGATCCAGATTATTTTGAGCACGAAATGAGAGTGGATATATAATAAAGAAATATACCGATATATTGCAAGAGATCTAATAATGTAACAGAGATAAATTAGATATATATAACAAGAGGCACATATATACAACAATACACAATTTCTATTAATGAGTGAAATGTACAAAAAATTAAAATAGCAGAGTGAAAGACTCGCTAGAATGGTGGCAACTTATCTATGAGGAGATGTGACGGCTATGCTCATTTGCAAGAAGATCAATACAATGAGGCTCAAAATTCCTTTTTAACATAAATGGAAAAACCCTAAACATAAAAAAACTAGCCCCCAAAAGGTTTGTGGTCCCAATGTGGAGATGAAGCGTGAAAAGTTATGTGGGCCCCGATGGGGTAAGTTGGTACAACAACTTCCCAAGATCGTAACTTTTGCCTACGATCTTCATTTTAGGTGCATCATAGACCATTGGAAAGTTCTATCCGAGGAATACACATTATGCCATCTAACTCCAACTTTGTCAATAATCTAACTATGGCGAGCTCCAAAAACGTTGTTTAGGGCCTCAAAACAGCCCTGAACGTTTAGGAATTGAAAATATAGGAAATAAATGCCAATGATCAAAACTGCATGCGATCCAATTGGAATAGGTGGGTGGACATTGATATCCATATGGATTAATCCTTCTCCTTAGAAAGCAATGGTCTCCATTGCGTTGAGTTCCCATGGGATATGGGAAAGCGTTTGCTGAATCTGAACCTTGGTGAGTTGTCTGCCTAGATGGAGATGTTGTGCTGCTTGGATTGTGGAAGGCTATTGTGAATATAATCTAGGTGGATATCGGTGGTCACCCACCTTGTCCGATTGGCCCAAAACAATTTTTTGGCAATTTTGGCAATTTACTATTTTTAGCAATTTTTAACTTCCGGGGCCATTTTGAGGGACTAAATGAAGGTTTTTTGGGATCAAACCAACTCAATGATATCCAAAGGAATTACTAAGGCCCTACAATTAATCTCCTCGACGATACCTTTCCAATGGGCTATCATACGCCTAAAATGAAGATCGTATGCAAAAGTTACGTCCCCGAGAAGTTAATGTACTAACTTACCCAAACGGGGCCCAGATGACTTTTGGCGCTTCATCTCCTAGGGTTAGGTTTTTGGATGTCTAGGGTTTTTGGCATTATTGTTTATTGTAAAAATGCCTTCAAAGCCTCATTTTGATCGTCTTCTTGCGAATGCGAGTAACCGTCACATCTCTTCTCACAGATAAGCTGCCACCATTCTAACGAGTCTTTCACTCTGTATTTTTACAGTCTCTGTACATTTATTTCATTAATAGAAATCATGTATTACTATATATCTGTGTTTATGGTTGCATCTCTAATACATTTCTATTATATTATTGAATATTTGTGATATCTCTGTGCATTTCTTTATTATATCTCCACTCTCATTTCGTGCCAAAAATAATTCTGATCAATGGTATTAGAGGAGGTTGTTCTTGATCATTTTTTTTCAGTGCATGTCCCTGACGAGGTCCGAGTATAGAAAGTTGGGTCTCGAGCTTGTCTCTCTTGAGGACAATCTCGCTCACACACCCAAGAAACCGTCAATGGTGAAAGAAAAGAAAAATGATGGAGCAGCCGATCCTATCAGTCTGTTGCTTGAGCAAGCTCTCATGCAACAGAGGGACGAAATGATGGAGAATTTTTCCCACATCCTTCAATGCCTGCTGATAGCAAAAGACACATATTCATCAAACAACCACTTTGGAGGCACCTCTCCTTTCAAGGTACAAGTTAATTTTGATATTCCTGTATTTGAAGGACAAATAGATGCAGAAGCCCTAGACATATGGTTAAACCTGCTAGAAGGTTATTTCTCTATTCACAATTTTTCTGACAGATAGAATATCACCTTCGCACTCCTTAAAGCTCTCCCTCATGTCAAAAATTGGTGGGAAACTTACTCGAAGAAAAGTTCCACAAAGGAGTCTAGAATATATGGGGCCGAGCCCACTTGGGATTTTTTTGTGGATGCGGTAAAGGAACAATATTACTGTGTTAGCAACTATGAGGACCAGTACATGAGATGGAACACACTGTGGCAAGAGAGGGGCCAAGCAGTTCCAGAGTTCACCAATACCTTCCATACCTTGCACACCAAGATGGGTATCAAAGACTTCGAACAACATTTGGTTCTAAAATACTATGGGGCTCTACACAGATACATCCAAATTGAAATTGATTTTTTGGACATCTCATCACTCGGTGCTGCCTATCGATATGTTGTTAAAATCGAGAAAAAATTTAAGCACAAGAACAAATTGGAGTTCGGGTCCGCAAATCCACAACAACCAAAGTATGAAAAAGGCAACCCTAACAAACAGTCTCCTGAAAACCAGTCCAAGCCATAGGAAAAGAAGGGTCACGAAAAGACAAAGAAGGACACCAGAAAATGGATTGATTTCCACAAAAGCCCCTGGCACAACACCGATGAATGTCGCTCAAAACCGTCATTGGTAGTCGAGATCAAAGACAAGGAGCTGAACCCTGATTCATAATCTCATTCTGAAAATATTGGTAAAGGACAGATCATTGACGCAGACCCGACTGCTATTGTCGTGACCGCAACAATTCAACCAGAAGAACCAACAGATCCTAAAGAGGGGGAGTTCCTTTTTCATTCACATATGTGGGTGAAGGGGACCCCACTTCATTTTATTGTTGATAGCAGAAGCCATAAGAACCTCATCTCAACAGAGGTCGTCAAACAATTGGGATTGTCGACAACACCACACCCGCATCCATACAATATCGGGTGGCTTCGCCAAGGACGAGATCTCCGTGTCAGCCAACAATGTCGATTGTCATACGACATCCAATCCTTCAAGGATGAGGTATTATGTGTTGTTTCCCCACTGGATGTCTGTGATGTTCTCTTGAGCCAACCAAATATGTGGAAGTGCCATGTTGTTTATGAGTCTCGACCCCGCAGTGTCATTGTTTCTTTGGAGGGTCATCTCTACATAATATAAAAGGTAGTTCTGACTATTGTTCCATCTAAAAAGTGCCACAAGGTAGTATCTCGAACTGCAAAATTTAGCTTCTTCACAATCTATTCAAAAGAAGAACATAAGGACGCTGCAACCACTACAACCTCGCCTCACACACCTTCTATCCAACAGAAGCAGGTCGAAAAGGCTGAGGTAAAGCGCAAAGATTCCTTCTGCACACCGTCCTCTCATGTATCTCGACTTGTTGAACAGCCTCAGCCTCAACAAGTTCGTGACAGGCTTCCACAAATTGAGCAACGCGACGTCTCCAGCAAGGCAAGCAACTCACGAAGATGCAGATTCATCAAACACTTTTCCATCTCCCCTGGGAACTCAACGCAATGGAGACCATTTATTCCTAATGAGGGAGGATTGATCTAGGTGGATATTTGTGGCCACCCACCTTGTCCAACTGGCCCAAAACAATTTTCTGACAATTCTGGCAATTTACTATTTTTAGCAGTTTTTAACTTCCGGGGCCATTTTGAGGGCCTAAATGAAGGTTTTTCGAGATTGAACCAAATAAATGATAGACAAAGGCATTATGAATGCCCCAAAATGAATCTCCTTGACGATACCTTTCCAACGGGCTATCATACGCCTAAAACGAAGATCGTATGCAAAAGTTACGACCCCGGGAAGTTAATGTACTAACTTACCCAAACGGGGCCCACATGACTTTTGGCGCTTCATCTCCTAGGGTTAGGTTTTTGGATGTCTAGGGTTTTTGGAATTCCTGTTTATTGTAAAAAGGCCTTCAGAGCCTCACTATGATCATCTTCTTGCGAATGCGAGTAGTCGTCACATCTCTTCTCAAAGATAAGTTGCCACCAATCTAGCGAGTCTTTCACTCTGTATTTTTACAGTCTCTATACATTTCTTTCATTAATAGAAATCTTGTATTACTGTATATCTGTGTTTATGGTTGCATATCTGATACATTTATGTTATATTATTGAGTATATGCGATATCTCTGTGCATTTCTTTATTATATCTCCACTCTCATTTCGTGCCAAAAATAATCCGGATCAGAACCTGATGTTGGAGGGGTTGGACCTTTTAAACCATTTTGACTGCATGAGATGTCTGTGCGCATAAGAAATATTTGTTCTTTGCTTCAATTTTTCTGACATGCTTCTGTTGGATAGAGGGGGATTGAACTGTGGCCATAGTGTTCACAGTGTCCTTCTGTTCACTTCCTGCCTGAATCACGAAGAAGCTAAACTTCGTTGTATGAGAGACAACACTTCTGAACTATTTGTCAAAACAATAATTTCAACTACCTCTGGTATCATGTAGAGATGATCCCCCATAGTAACAATGACACTACAAGGTTGAGACTCATAAATAGCATGACACTTCCACATATATGGTTGACGCAAAATAACATCACATAAATCTAGTGGGGAAACATCAAAAAACACCTAATCCTTCAAGGGATTGATTCCCTAGGACATGAGACATTGTTGGCTGACACAAAGATCTCATCCCTGGCAAAATCCACCTGATGTTGTATGGTTGCGAGTGTGGTGTTGTTGGAAATTCCAACTTTTTGACGACCTCTACTAATATCAGGTACTTTTAACTTCCGCTGGCAACAATGAAATGCAACAGGATCCCCTTCACCCACATTTGTGAATGGAAGAGGCACTCCCCCTCTTCAGGATCTGCTGGTGCTTCTGGTTGGATTGATGTGGTTGCGATAGTGGTAGTGGGTTTTGCGTCGATGATCTGTCTCCTTCCATTATTTTTTCAATCGGATTCTGAATACGGGTTTAGATATTTTTCTTTGATCTCGACCACCAATGATTGTTTCGAGTGACATTAATCGGTGTTGTGCCATGGGATTTTGTGGAAATCGCACCACTTTCCAGTGTCATTCTTTATCTTTCCCTTACCCTTATTTTTTTGTGTCTTGGACTGGTTTTTGGGAGGCTGTTTGTTAGGGCCATCTTTATCATACTTTGGTTGTTTCATATTTGTAGACCCGAACTCTTGTTTGTTTTGGTGCTTAAATTTTTGCTCGATTTTGACAACATATCGATAAACAACTCCCAACGATGAGATGCCCAGAAACTCCATTTTATTTACGATGTACCTGTGTAGAGCCCCACGGTATTTCAAAACCAAATTCCACTTAGAATCTTTGATACCCATCTTTGTGCACGAGGTATGGAAGGTATTGGTGAACTCTGGCACTGCTTGGCCCCTCTCTTGACACAACGTGGTCCATCTCATGTACTATTCTTCATAGTTGCCAACATGGTAATATTGTTCCTTGACGGTATCTACGAAAGATTCCCAAGTGGGTTCGACCTTGAACATTCCAGATTCCTCTTTGTAAATTTTCTTACAATAAGTTTCCCACCAATGTTTAACATGGGGGAGAGCCTTAAGGAGCGCGAAGGTGATCTTTTCCGAGTTAGAAAAATTGTGCATAGAGAAATAACCTTCTAGCAGATTTAACCATTTTTCCAGAGCATCTGCATCTATCTGACCTTCAAATATGGGAATATAAAAATTAACTTGTATCTTGAAAGGAGTAGTGCCTCCAAAGTGTCTACTTGATGAAGACGCATATGCTGTTATTGGTAGGCATCGAAGGATTCGAGAAAAATTCTCCATCATTTTTCCCCTTTGTCGCATGAGAGCTTTCTCCAACAATAGATTAATAGAATCTTCAACTCCGTCGTTTTTGTTTTCTTCGGCCATGGAGGGTTTCTTGGGCGTGTGAGAAATATTGTCCTTAAGAGAGACAAGCTCAAGACCCAAATTTATATATTCGGACCTCGTCAGGGACATGCACTAAAAAATGACCAAGAGCACCCTGCTCTGATACCACTCATCTAGATTATTTTGAGCATGAAATGAGAGCGACGATATAATAAAGAAATATACTGAGATATTGCAAGAGATCCAATAATGTAACATAGATATATCAGATATATATAACAAGAGGCACAAATATATAGTAATACACAATTTCTATTAATGAGTGAAATTTACAGAACTATAAAATTATAGAGTGAATGACTCGCTAGAATGGTGGCATCTTATCTCTAAGAAGAGATGTGATGGCTATGCTCATTCGCAAGAAGATGAGTACAATGAAGCTCGAAAGGCCTTTTTAACATAAATCGAAAAACCCTAAACATCCAAAAACCTAGCCCTTAGAAGATGAAAACCCAAAAGCTTTGTGGCCCAAATGTGGAGATGAAGGCCTAAAAGTCATGTGGGCCCCGATGGGGCAAGTTGGTACAACAACTTCTCGTGGTTTTAAGTTTTGAATATGATCTTTGTTTTAGGCGCACAATAGCCCATTAGAAAGGTCTATCAGATTACTACACATTATGCTATAAAAATCTAACTCTGATAATATTTTGACTATGGTGAGCTCCAAAAATATTGTTTAGGGCCTCAAAACGACCTCGAAAGTTTAGGACTCGAAAATCTAGGAAATAACTGGCAATGATGAAAACTGCATGTGAGCCAGTTGGAATAGGTGGGTGGAAACCGATATATATCTAGATCAATACTCACCCTTTAGGAATAAATGGTCTCCATTGTGTTGAGTTCCCATGGGAGATGGGAAAGTGTTGACTAAATCTGAACCTTGATGAGTTGATTGCCTTGCTAGAGACGTTGCACTGCTTTGCTTGTGGAATGTTGTTGTGAACCTGATGTTGGAGGGGTTGGACCTTTTTAATGTATCTCACTGCATGAGATGACTATGTGTAGACGAAATATTTTTTCTTTGATTCAATTTTTCTGACCTGCTTCTGCTGGATAGAGGGGGCTTGAACCGAGGCCGTAGTGGTCATAGTGTTCATCTTTTCACTTGTTTCCTGAATCACGAAGAAGCTAAACTTCATTGTATGAGAGACAACTTTGTTGCACTATTGTGTTGAAAAAGTAGTTGGAACTACATCTGGTATCCTGTAGAGATGATCCCCAAAGTAACAATGACACTACGTGGTCGAGACTCATAAACAACAGGGTGCTTCCACATATATGGCTGGACCAAAAGAACATCACATACATTCAATGGAGAAACATCACAAAATACCTCATCCTTGAAGGGTTTTTTTCCATAGGATAGGTGACACTGTTGGATGACACAAAGATCTCGTCCCTGACAAAGACACCAAATGTTGTATGGCTAGGGGTGTGGTGTTGTTGGAAATTCCAATTGTTTGTCGACCTTTGCTGATATGAGGTTCTTTTGGCTTCCTCTATTAACAATGAAATGAAAAGGGATCCCCTTCACCCACATCTGTGAATGGAAGAGGTGCTCCCACTGTTCAGGATCTGCTAGTGCTTTTTGTTGGATCGTTGTGGTTGTGACAGTGGCAGTGGGTTCTGCGTCGATGATCTATCTCCTTCCATTATTTTATGAATCAGATTCTAAATCCAAGTTCAGATCTTATTCTTTGATCTCGGTCGCCAATGACTATTTTGAGTGACATTCATTGGTGTTCTGCCAAGGGATTTTGTGGAAATCGCACCACTTTCTACTGTCATTTTTTTTCTTTCCCTTACCCTTTTTTTCCTATGTCTTGGATTGGGTTTTGGGAGGTTATTTGTTAGGGATGTATTTATCATACTTTGAATGTTGCATATTTGCAGACCCGAACTCCCATTTGTTTTGGTGCTTAAATTTCTACTCGATTTTGATAGCATATCAATAAGCAACTCCCAGATATGAAATGTTCAGAAACTCCATTCTAGTTTGGATGTACCTGTGTAGAGCCCCATGGTAATTCAGAACCAAATGCCACTCAAAATCTTTGATACCCAACTTGGTGCGCAAGGTATGGAAGGTATTGGTGAAATCTGACACTTCTTGGCCCCTCTCTTGACACAATGTGGTCAATCTCATGTACTTGTCTTCATGGTTGCCAATAGGGTAATATTGTTCCTTGACGACATCTAAGAAAAATTCCTAAGTGGGTTCAGTCTTGAACATTCCATAATCTTCAGAAATTTGCTCATAGTAATTTTCCCACCAATGTTTAAAATGGGGGAGATCCTTAAGGATTGCGAAGGTGATCTCTTCCCTATTGGAAAAATTGTGCACATAGAAAACACCTTCTAGCAAATTTAACCATTTATCCAGAGCATCCACATTTATTTTACCTTCAAATACGAGAATATCAAAATTAACTTGTACCTTGAAAGGAGCGGTGCCTCCAAAGTGGTTGTTTGATGAAGACAGATCTACTGTTATCGGTAGGCGTCGAAGGATTTGGGGAAAATTCTCCATCATTTCGTCTCTCTGTCATGTGAGAGCTTGCTCTAGCAATAAATTAATAGAATCTTCTACTCTGTTGTTTTTTTTCTTCTTCTGCCATTAGGGGTTTCTTGGGCGTGCAAGAGAGATTATCGTCAAGAGAGACAAGATCGAGACCCAACTTTCCATACTTGGACCTCGTCGGGGACATGCACTAAAAAATGACCAAGAGCAACCTACTATGATACGACTGATCTAGATTATTTTGAGCACGAAATGAGAGCAGAGATATAATAAAGAAATATATTGAGATATTGCAAGAGATCCAATAATGTAACAAAGATATATCAGATATATATAATAAGAGGCAAATATATACAATAATACACAATTTCTATTAACGAGTGAAATGTACAGAACTGTAAAATTATAGACTAAAAGACTCACTATAATGGTGGCCACTTATCTCTCAGAAGATGTGTGACGACTATGCTCATTCAAAAGAAGCCGAGTACAATGAAGATCGAAACGTATTTTTAAAATAAATGGGAAAACCCTAAAAATCCCAAAAACCTATCCCTCGGAAGATGAAAATCCAAAATTTTTGCGACCCCAATGTGGAGATGAAGCGCCAAAAGTCATGTGGACCCAATTGGGTAAGTTGGTACAACAACTTCCCGTGGTTGTAACTTTTGCATACGATCTCTGTTTTAGGTGCACAATAGCCCGTTAGAAAGGTCTATCCGAGTACTACACATTATGCTATAAAATTCTAACTTCGATAATATTTTGACTATGGTGAGCTCCAAAATGTTGTTTAGGGCCTCAAAACGACCCCAAAAGTTTAGGACTCAAAAATCTAGGAAATAACTGCCAATGATGAAAATGCATGTGAGGCAGTTGGAATAGGTGGGTGGAAACCAATATCTATCTGGATCAATACTCTCCCTTTAGGAAGAAATGGTCTCCATTGCGTTGAGTTCCCATGGGAGATGGGAAAGTGTTGACTGAATATGAACCTTAGTGAGTTGCACTCCTTTGCTTGTGGAATGCTATTGTGAACCTGATGTTGGAGGGGTTGGACCTTTTTAACTTGTCTGACTGCATGATATGACTGTGTGTATACAAAATCTTTGTTCTTTGATTCAATTTTTCTAACCTTCTTTTGCTGGATAGAGGGGGCTTGAACCGAGGCCATAGTGGTCATAGTGTCCATCTTTTCACTTGTTTCCTGAATCACGAAGAAGCTAGAATTCATTGTATGAGAGACAACTTTGTTGCACTATTGTGTTGAAACAATAGTTGGAACTACCTCTGGTATCCTGTAGAGATGAGCCCCCAAAGTAACAATGACACTACGTGGTTGAGACTCATAAACAACATGGCGCTTCCACATATATGGCTGGCCCAAAAGAACATCACATACATTCAATGGAGAAACATCACACAATACCACATCCTTGAAGGGTTTGTTTTCGTAAGACAAGCGACACTGTTGGATGACACAAAGATCTCGTCCCTGTCGAAGCCACCAAATGTTGTATGGCTAGGGATGTGGTGTTGTTGGAAATTCCAATTGTTTGTCGACCTCTGCTGAGATGAGGTTATTTTGGCTTCTGCTATCAACAATGAAATGAAAAGGGATCCCATTCATCCACATCTGTGAATGGACGAGGTGCTCCCACTGTTTAGGATATGCTCGTGATTTTTGTCTGATTGTTGTGGTTGTGATAGTGACAGTGGGTTCTGTGTCAATGATCTATCTCCTTCCATTATTTTATGAATCGGATTCTAAATCCGGGTTCGGATCCAATTCTTTGATCTCAACCACCAATGACTATTTTGAGTGACATTCATCAGTGTTCTTCCAGATGATTTTGTGGAAATCGCACCACTTTCTAGTGTCATTTTTTTTCTTTCCCTTACCCTCTTTTCCCGTGTCTTGGATTGGTTTTTGGGAGGATGTTTGTTAGGGCCGTCTTTATCATAATTTGGTTGTTGCGTATTTGCAGACCCAAACTCCCGTTTGTTTTGGTGCTTAAATTTCTGCTCGATTTTGATAGCATATCGATAAGCATCTCCCAACGATGAGATGTCCAAAAACTCCATTCTAGTTTGGATGTAGCTATGTAGAGCCCCATGGTATTTCAGAACCAAATTCTGCTAAGAATCTTTGATGCCCAACTTGGTGCGCAATGTATGGAAGGTATTGGTGAACTTCGACACTGCTTGGCCCCTCTCTTGACACAACGTGGTCCATCTCATGTACTGGTATTCATGGTTGCCAACATGGTAATATTGTTCCTTGATGATATCTACGAAAGATTCCTATGTGGGTTCGGTCTTGAACATTCCATAATCTGTGGAAATTTTCTGATAGTATTTTTCCCAAAAATGTTTGACATGGGGGAGATCCTTAAGGAGTGTGAAGGTGATATTTTCCCTGTAGAAATTTTTTTGCACATAGAAATAACCTTCTAGCAAATTTAACCATTTTTCCAGAGCATCCACATCTATTTGAACTTCAAATATGAGAATATCAAAATATAACTTGTACCTTGAAAGGAGCGGTGCCTTCAAAGTGGTTGCTTGATGAAGAAAAATCTACTGTTATCGACAGGCATCGAAGGATTTGGGGAAAATTCTCCATCATTTCGTCCCTCTGTCGTGTGAGAGCTTTCTCTAGCAACAAATTAATAGAATCTTCTACTCCATCGTTTTTATTTTCTTCCGCCATGGGGAGTTTCTTGGGAGTGTGAGAGCGATTTTCCTCAAGAGAGACAAGCTCGAGACCCAACTTTATATACTCAAACCTCGTTGGGGACATGCACTAAAAAACGACCAAGAGAAAGCTACTATGATACGACTGATCTAGGTTATTTTGAGCACAAAATGAGAGCATATATATAATAAAGAAATATACTGAGATATTGCAAGAGATCCAATAATGTAACAAAGATATATCAGATATATATAAAAAGAGGAAAAGATATACAATAATACACAATTTCTATTAACGAGTGAAATGTACAGAACTGTAAAATTACAAAGTGAAAGACTCGCTAGAATGGTGGATGCTTATCTCTGAGAAGATGTGTGACGACTACGCTCATTCACAAGAAGATGAGTACAATGGAGCTCGAAAGGTATTTTTAAAATAAATGGAAAAACCATAAACATCCAAAAACCTATCCCTCGGAATATGAAAATCCAAAAGTTTTGCGACCCCAATGTGGAGATGAAGCGCCAAAAATCACGTGGACCCGATTGAGTAAGTTGGTACAACAACTTCTCGTGGTTGTAACTTTTGCATACAATCTCTGTTTTAGGTGCATGATAACCCATTGGAAAGGTCTATCTAAGGAATATACATTATGTCGTGAAAATTTAAATCTAACCATAGTTTGACTATGGAAAGCTCCAAAAACGTTATCTAGGGCCTCAAAATGGCCTCGAAAGTTTAGGACTCGAAAATCTAGGAAACAACTGCCAATGACGAAAAATACATGTGAGCCAGTAAGAATAGGTGGGTGGCCACCGATGTCCATCTGGATCAATCCTCCCCCCATAAGAATCAATGGTATCCACTGCATTGAGTTCCCATGGGATATGGGAAAGCATTTGCTGAATCTGAACCTTGGTGAGCTGCTTGCCTTGCTGGTGACATTGCACTGTTTGGCTTGTGGAAGGCTGTTGCGAACTTGATGTTGGAGGGGTTGGAAATTTTTAACTAGTCTGACTGCATGAGATGATTGTGTGTAGAATGAATCTTTATTCTTTTCTTCAATTTTCCAACTTGCTTCTATTGGATAGAGGGGGATTGAACCAAGGCCATAGTGGTCATAGTGTCCTTCTGTTCACTTCCTTCTTGAATCACGAAGAATATAAACTTCCTCATATGAGAGACAACTTTTATGCACTGTTGTTTTGAAACAATGGTTGGAACTACCTCTGGTATCTTGTAGAGATGAGCCCCCAGAGTAACAATGACACTACGGGGTTGAGACTCATAAACAACATGGCGCTTCCACATACATGGTTGGCCCAAAATAACATCATAGACCTACAACAGAGAAACATCACACAATACCTCATCCTAAAAGGACTTGATGTCGTAGGACAAGTGACACTATTGGCTGACACGAAGATCTCATACCTGGTGAAGCCACTCGATGTTGTATGACTGCAGGTGTGATTTTTTTGGGAATTCCAACTGTTTGATGACCTCTGCTGAGATGAGGTTCTTTTGACTTCTACTATCAACAATGAAATGCAACAGGATCCCCTTCACTCACATCTGTGAATGGAAGAGGCGCTCCCCCTCTTTAGGATCTGTTGGTGCTTCTGGTTGGATTGTTGTGGTTGCAATGGTGGCAATGGGGTTTGCGTCGATTATATGTCTCCTTCCATTATTTTCTGAATCCGATTCTGAATTTGGGTTTAGATATTTTTCTTTGATCTAGACCACCAATGATTTTTTTGAGCGAAATTCATCGATGTTGTGCCAGGATATTTTGTGGAAATTGCAGCACTTTCCAGTGTCATTCTTTATCTTTCCCTTACCCTTCTTTTCCTGTGTCTTGGAATGGTTTTCGAGAGGCTGTTTGTTAGGGTCACCTTTATCAAACTTTTCGTGTTGCAAATTTGCAGACTTGAACTCCCATTTATTTTGGTGCTTAAATTTCTGCTCGATTTTGACAACATATCAATAAGAATGTCCCAACAATGAGATGTCTAGAAACTCCATTTCAGTTTGGATGTATTTTTTTGGAGCCCCGCGGTATTTCATAACCAAATTTTGCTCATAATATTTGATACCCAGCTTGGAGCGCAAGGTATGGAAGGTATTGGTGAACTCTGAAACTGCTTTTCCCCTCTCTTGATGCAGCATGGTCCATCTCATGTACTGGTCTTAATAGTTGCCAATAGGGTAATATTGTTCCTTGACGACATCTACGAAAAATTCCCATTTGGGTTCGGCCTCGAACATTCCAGTCTCCTCTGTGGAAATTTTCTCACAGTAAGTTTCCCACCAATGTTTGACATGGGATAGAGCCTTAAGGAGCGTGAAAGTGATCTTTTCCCTATCGAAAAAATTATGCACTGAGAAATAACTTTCTATCAGATTTAACCATTTTTCCAGAGCATCCACATCTATTTGACCTTCAAATATGAGAATATAAAAATTAAATTGTACCTTGAAAGGAGCGGTGCCTCCAAAGTGTATGGTTGATGAAGACACATCTGGTGTTATCGAAAGGGGTAGAAGGATTTGGAAAAAAACTCCATCATTTCATCTCTCTATTGCATGAGAGCTTTCTCCAGCAAGCGATTAATAGAATCTTCTACTCCATCGTTTTTATTTTCTTTCACCATGGAGGGTTTCTTAGGCATGGGAGAGAGATTGTCCTCAAGAGAGACAAGATCAAGACACAAATTTATATACTCATATCTCATTGGGGACATGAACTGAAAAATGACCAAGACCAGCCTGCTATGATACCACTGATATAGATTATTTTGAGCATGAAATGAGAGTGGAGATATAATAAATAAATATACCAAGATATTGTAAGAGATCCAATAATGTAATAGAGATATATTAGATATATACAACAAGAGGAACGGATATACAATAATACACAATATCTATTAATGAGTGAAAAGTAAAGAACTGTAAATTTATAGAGTGGAAGACTCATTAGAATGGTGGCAACTTATCTCTGAGAAGAGATGTGGTGGCTACACTCATTCGCAAGAAGATGTTTACAATGAGGCTCGAAAGGAATTTTTAACATAAATGAAAAAACCCTAAACATACAAAAACCTAGCCACCTAAAGATTGAAAGCCGAAAGTTTTGCGGCCCCGATGTGGAGATGAAGCGTCAAAAGTCATGCGTGCCTTGATGGGGTAAGTTGGTACACCAACTTTCAAGGGTTGTAACTTTTGCATACGATCTCTGTTTTAGGCGCACAATAGCCTGTTGGAAAGGTCTATATGAGGAATACACATTTTGCCTTCAAAATTTGACTCTGTTTGAAATTTTACTATGGAGAGATTCAAAAACATTGTTTAGGGCCTCAAAACGACCTTGAAATTTTAGGACTAAAAAATCTTGGAAATAATTGCCAATGATGAAAACTGTATGTGAGCCAGTCGGTATAGGTGGGTGGCCAACAATATCTATATGGATCAATCCTCCCCCCTTAGGGTAGTAATGGTCTCTATTGCGTTGAGTTTCTGTGGGATATGGGAAAACATTTGATGAATCTGAAACTTGGTGAGTTGCTTGCCTTGCTAGAGACGTTGCACTTTGATTTTGGAAGGTTGTTGCGAACCTAATGTTGGAGGGGTTGGCCCTTTTTAACCAGTTTAATTGCATGAGATGATTGTGTGTAGAAGGAATATCTGTGCTTTGCTTCAATTTTTTCGACCTGCTTCTGTTGGATAGAGGGGGCTTGAACCGAGGATGTAGTGTTCATAATGTCCTTTTGTTCACTTCCTGCCTGAATCATGAAGAAGCTAAACTTTGTCATATGAGAGACAACTTTTCTACATTGTTGTGTCAAAAAAGTAGTTGGAACCACCTATGGTATCCTGTAGATATGATCCCCCAGAGTAACAATGACACTACAGGGCCGAGTCTCATAAATAGCATGGTGCTTCCACATATATGGTTGGCCCAAAATAACATCACAAAAATCTAGCGGGGAAACATCACACAATATCTCATCCTTGAAGGGATTTATGCTGTAGGATATGCAACACTATTGTCTAACACGGGTATCTTATCCATGGCTAATCCACACAATGTTGTATGACCGCGGTTGTGGTTTTGTTATCTGCTAAGATGAGGTTATTTTGGCTTTTGATATCAATAATGAACTGCAATGAGATCCCCTTCACCCACATTTATGAATGGAAGAGGCACTCCCCCTCTTTAGGATTTGCTGGTGCTTTTGGTTGAATTGTTGTGGTTGCAAGAATGGAAGTGGGGTCTGCGTTGATGATGAGGTTATTATGCCTTTCAATATCAACAATGAAATGCACCAAGATCCCCTTCACCCACATATGTGAATTGAAGAGGCGTTCCCTCTCTTCAGGATATGCTGGTGCTTTTGGTTGGATTGTTGTGGTTGTAACAATAGAAGTGGGGTCTATGTCGATGATGTGTCTCCTTCCATTATTTTATGAATTGGATTCTAAATTCAGGTTCAGCTCCTTTTCTTTGATATCGACCACCAATCACTGTTTTGAGAGACATTCATTGGTGTTGTGCCAGGGGATTTTGTGGAAATCGCACCACTTTCCAGTGTCATTCTTTGTCTTTCCCTTACCCTTATTTTTCCGTGTCTTGGACTGGATTTCATGAGGATTTTTTTTATGGTCATATTTATCATACTTTGGTTGTTGCAGATTTGCAGACCCAAACTCCCATTTGTTTTGGTGCTTAAATTTTTTCTCGATTTTGGCAGCATATCAATAACAACTCCCAACGATGAGATGTCTAGAAACTCCATTTAAATTTGGATGTACCTGTGTAGAGCCCCACGATATTTCATAACCAAATGTTTCTCAAAATATTTGATACCCAGCTTGGTGGACTCTGACATTGCTTATCCCCTCCCTTGACGCAGCGTGGTCCATCTCATGTACTGGTCTTCATAGTTGCCAACAGGGTAATATTGTTCCTTGATGACATCTACAAAAGATTCCCAAGTGGGTTCGGCCTCGAACATTCTAGACTCCTTTGTGGAAATTTGTTCACAGTAAGTTTCCCACCAATGTTTGAACTGGGGGAGATCCTTAAGGAGCATGAAGGTGATATTTTCCCTGTCATAAAAATTGTGCAGAGAGAAATTAGCTTCTACCATATTTAACCATTTTTCCAGAGCATCCACATCTATCTGACCTTCAAATACGAGAATATCAAAATTAACTTGTACCTTGAAAGGAGCGGTGCCTCCAAAGTGGCTAATTTATGAAGACACATCTAATATTATCGATAGGCATTGAAGGAATTGGGAAAATTTCTCCATCATTTCGTCCCTCTGTTGCGTGAGAGATGACTCGAGCAACAAATTAATATAATATTCTACTCTGTTAATTTTATTTTCTTCCGGCATGGAGGGTTTCTTGGGCATGCGAGAGTGATTTTCCTCAAGAGAGACAAGCACAAGACCCAACTTTCTATACTCATACCTCATCGGGAACATGCACTGAAAAATGACCAAGAGCAACCTGCTTTGATACCACTGATCCATATTTTTTTGAGCACGAAATGAGAGTGGAGATATAATAAAGAAATATACCGAGATATTGAAAGAGATCGAATAATGTAACAAAGATATATCATATATAGATAAAAAGAGGCACATATATACAATAATACACAATTTCTATTGATGAGTGAAATGTACAAAACTATAAAATTACAGAGTGAAAGACTCTCTAGAATGGTGGTAGCTTATCTCTTAGAAGATATGTGATGACTATGCTCATTCACAAGAAGATGAGTACAATGAGGCTCGAAAGGGATTTTTAACATAAATGGAAAAACCCTAAACATCCAAAAATTGTCCCCAAAAGATCAAAATCCAAAATGTTTGCGTCGCCAATGTGGAGATGAAGCGCCAAAAGTCATGTGGGCCCCAATGGGATAAGTTGGTACAAAACTTCCCGGGGTCGTAACTTTTGCATACGATCTTCGTTTTGGGTGTACGATAGCCTATTGGAAATTTCTATCCAAGGAATACAAATTATGCCATCAAATTTTGACACCTTGCATTGTTTGACTGCGGCGAGCTCCAAAAACGTTGTTTAGGGCCTCAAAACAACCTCAAAAGCTTAGGACTCAAAAATATAGGAAGTAACTGCCAATGATGAAAAATGCATGTGATCCAGTTGGAATAGGTAGGTGGTCACTAATATCCATCTGGACCAAGTACTGAGTTAATAGGACAATATCAGGAAGATTTTAGTCTAAGCACCCTTCTCTCTCTCGGTTTCAGATATTTAGGGTAGGTACTATGATGGAAAAAATAATATAAGTCATCATATCAATAGTGTTGTGTGGGTGGGATGCACAACACTTCACCACACCATAAAGTCAATTAGTTGTCCCAACCTGAATTCATGTTTTCCATCAGATCTTGGGATTCTACATCCAGTTTGCACAGTCCCTGACCCCTAACAATTATTTTCGATTTAAATTCAACATCAAATTCTTTGATGACAACCATCTAGTTTCCTCTTCTTTCTCCCATTTCATGTTCTGTAGACTGTGAATAGTGACCTAACAGCTAGATGAGGCACTTTGACCTTGGTATGATTCTTGAAGATGTAAGGCATGAAGTGTTTTACTGCTTTATGTACATCATAGGCCTATTTGTCAATGGATGGTTAATTAATATCTAGTCCTTGTAAGTTAGTGCTCATGAAGGAGACAAGTGCCTCATTATTTTCGTCATCCTTTTGATTAAGGATCACAACCAACGATTGATGTGAAGCAAAAGTGTAGAGATAAAAATATCTGCTAAACTTAGGGCTGCATAGTACATGGGCTTGTGATATGGTAGTATTAATGTTTTTGAAAGATTCCTTCCCCTCATCAGTGGATTTAAACTCAACATCCTTGCATATCATCCTTTGTGGGGTTTAACTATCTCTACAAATCTAGAGTGAACTTCCTTACAAAATTAATCCTTCTAAAGAAATATTACATAGCCCTTTTGTTATGAGGGAGTGGTAGTTGCGAGATCATTTCTATGCATTTAGGATCGACATGGATACCATCCCTCGAAATTATGTGACCCAAGAGTTTTTCTTCCTCTACGCCAAATATAGTCTTTTTTGGGTTCAAGGATATCCCATACTTTCGACATCTTTCAAAAATTTGGGTGAGATGGGCGATATGATCAACCCTATCCTTGGAATAAACAATGACATCGTATAGGTATACCACTACACATTTGTTAATTGATCCCCAAAATTCCACATCCATGGCTCTTTGGAAGGTGGCTCCCTCATTGATTAGCCCGAATGGCATGCGTTTGCAAGTAAATGCTCCCCATTTAGTTCGAAAAGTTATTTTCAATCTACCCTCTTATGATACTAACACCTAGTTGTATCTTGAGAAACCATCCAAAAGTGTGAATATCTGTGCTCCCAAAACAGTCTGTATAAGTTGTTCCATGGAAGGGACATGATAGTTATCTTTCCCTGAGGCTCAATTCAAATTTTTGAAATCTACACATAAGAAAATTTCCCCGCATTTTTTCTTGACATGTACTAGATTGGCCACCCATGCAAAGTGCGTAACTTGGAATATTATCTTGGTGTCCAACAATTTCTTTAGTTCCTTCTGCATCAAGGGCTCTAGGGATGGGTGAAATTTTTGCAACTTTTGCTGGAAAGGTTTAACCTTAGGTATATGGTATAGTGTGTTGAATAATCCTGGTGTCATACATTTTCAAATCCTGATATGACCATGCAAACACGTCCTGTTATTCCTTGAACAACTTTAGGTAGGAGTTATTTTCCTCAGGTGATATTGATATCCCGAGATTGATGTTTTAATGTTTGTCAACAGTTCCTATATTTATGAATTCATAGAATGGACATGAGTTGTTGGTTTTGGTGTTTTTTTGGTTTCTTAAATTTCTCTTGTAAATCGAACAGGTTCTCAAGACTGACTACTCCCTAAGGAATAGTGTGGAGTTTGGGTTGGGTTAGCTCACTACTATTTGTTGGATTAGGGATTTTATTATCCTATCCTGCAATCATTTCTTGAAAAACTTCATTGTCAATGGATAGATCCCTAAAATTTTCTTCATTAGTAAAAAAGGATATGATCTGTTCATCTCCCTCAAATACCCTCTAGTTAGAAATGTTATATGGGACCAAAGGTTTGTATAACAATTCTATGGAAAACCCCGAGGCTTCATAATCCTCTAAGGGGGACAACCTTGAATTTGTTGTGGCCAATGAATCGACCAACGCGTTTTTGTATTGAGTTATAGATGTGATGTTGAATTCCATGAATTCTTCTATCAATATGTGAACTTCCTGCTGATAATTCCTCAGGTGGGGGGAATTGCAGTGGATAGTGTTTTTGACCTATCTAATGATGATCTATGAATCCACTAATACAACTAGCTCCTTGATGTTTAAATCAATAGATTTCTTGAGTCCTTGGATGCCTCGTATTCGACAGTGTTGTTTGTGCACTCAAATTCCAACCTACATGACATAGAACTATGTTTTCATGTTGGATTAATAAAAATGCATCCAACGCCAACCCCCTCTTTAGATTCTGATCCATCGAAGTACATATTCCATATCTCAAGAACAAATTTTGGGACTCTCTTTCCCCAGTCCACTTTGGGAAATTCCGTTTTAGTGTTATTGGTTGGAGCATGGGTGTTCTGTTCAAACTTATTACATTGCTAAATTATTTCAAGATTGTCATGAAGTGATAATTCTAATCTCTGGGAAAGTAGTACTTCGGATAAACATGGCGATAAATTACTGAACTCGGACTCACACGAGTAATTTCCTAAGACTAGGAACTTAGTAGAGGAAGGTTCATTTGGGGATTCCAAATCTGTGACAATATGCTTCAAATATTTTTCTTGCTTGATTCTAATCATGTTGGGATTTCCCTTCAATGGTAACCATAAGTGGGACCAATCCATATTGAAATATCCATGTAATTTTTCAGACCAATCCTTGCTTAACAACATCCCATAGGCCTCCAGAATGCCTACAATTATGATATCTATGACCTGATGAAACCTTGGGTTAGAGGCAATCCCAACATAACATCCTTTAACTCTCCGACAATTTTCACTTTAGTTCTATCTAGTTGAATTATACGTGTCTCTCTTTTGGTAGGGGTGGAATTTAACTTCTTGCATACCGAAAGAGGCATCACATTGGAGGAAGCACTAGAGTCAACTAGACAATTGTTCAGGTTCCTATTATAAATTTCAAACGTCAACATAAAAGGGGGAACATATGACCTAGGCTTCTTATTGGTCATCATTGTATTCATGTTAGGCTTCCAAATATCTTCCCGGTTTCCTGTACCCAAGCCTAAATGTGGGATTGGATTTTTCATAAGGTTGCCATGTTCATCCAGGGCTTGCAACAATAAGTATTTTTGTTGAGGAATTCTACACAATTCCATCATCAAAATATTAGCTGTCAATATATTCATTTCTTCTACTACGTTATACTCTAGCTTTGTTGTTTTGTGAGCCAAGAACCTCAGGCCAGAGATTAATGGTGAGGTAGGTTGAGATAAAGAGGCATATTTTGGGGTTTTCTTAGGAGCTTGTGCAATGGTAGGTTGGTTTTCCAAGATGGGTGTTTTTCTCCTAGTTTGGATTGCCAGAATTTCGGGGCATTCTTCATCTTCTATAGGAACTTAAAAAGATGATGTGTGACTGACATACCATAGGACCATAACTATTTTCTTAGGTGGTTCACTCTCCTCGTTTTCTGTAGTATTTGAGGTATGATCATTGGTTTGTTCGATTAGAGCACAACCATCCAAGAACTTGTTTGCCAATAGATTCATGGCATTTACTGATTGAGGACAATCCTTTTCTGAATGATGTTATTGATGATAGTTAAAGTATGAATTAGAGCCCACTTATCCCAAGTCAATGTTCAAGTTAGTAGGAGGGGATTCTAAGGCTTTAAAAGGTGGATTCTTTCTAAGGAAAGGTTTGTAAGGCCTAGGGTTTTATATGACTTCCTCAACATTTCTCTTCATGTCTACAATTTCGCTGGACAACTTCTTAACCATCCTTTGTAATCTCTCCATGTCACTGTTGTCCTTTTCAGTATTTTGTTCAGTTTGTTTCCCAGGAGGTAGTGTCAACATAAGTCCTCGCTTAGGTGTCTGTGATGTTTATTTCTTTGATAAGGAGATCTTACTGTCTTTACACCCTTTCATTTGAAATTCAATAATTTTGGCCTCCTCAAAGTTTTCGGCTAGGGTGGGTTTAATGGCCCTTTTAATGAACATGCAGATAGAGGTCGGTAATGCATTAACATACACCTCAATTTGTAATTCTAGAGCAGGCTTGACATATATTTGAAACCTGTTCAGGATAGTTTTTAAATGTGGTTTAATTCCTTGACTTTCTCTTTGGGGCCCATGGTGGCGGTGAAAATTTGATCCATCAGGGCCCCAATAGTTGTTTCTTTGAAAAATTTATCCAGGAGATCTGTTTGAAATTTATCCCAACTGTTAATGGTTCCGACCAGGAGGTTGAAATACCATGTTGAAGCCAAGTTATCAAAGGTATAAGGGAATCATCTGAAAACTACATCTTCATGTTGTAAATTCATTAATCTTATCACTAAGATAAATTTCTTGATATGGTCCTCGGGGAGGCCAAAGGTTTCAGGATCAAATTTTGGAAGAAGTTTTTTTGGCTGCCTAGGAAAACTATGCAATCTCCCTGGTAAGGCTAGGGCATACATGGCCAACCATGGTTGATTGTTTGTAGCTTGGTTGTTACCCACTGGTTGGTTGTTACCCTCTACAAATCCTTCATTTTTATATTCCATATTGTCTGACTCGTTATCAAAAGTTTAGGAATTGGAATTTGCTTCCTCAGACTCTGAATCGCTTGTGCTAGAATAGGTACTTGTGGGTGGGGTTACAAGAGGGGTTTACGGAATGAAACTAAGAGTTTGATCAAGTTCATTAAGGGTTAAATCCACCATATCTTCAAATGTATGAACAAAGTTATGGTATGGGGTATCAACAATCGGTCTTGCGGTTTTCTTCTTGCGGGGAAGAAAAGGAGATAACAACAACACTCCAATCTGTCAAGTGTAAGCCCTAGTAATTCTTCTGAACACGTTGATTTTATCGTGAGGGATTGTGTAAGGTATTTCTGGGTGAAGGTATGAGCCGTATTCACTATGCAGTGAATCGCTTGTGTTGGGTGTACCTACAATCTTAAGGCTGTCCAGGGAAGGACTAGCCATGCATGTGGGCTATTTTGAATCTGTAGGATATTTGAGATAAGTTTATGTTTAAAGAACTATTTTGACTAGCCATGCATTCATCACCCCCTCCTTCTAGCGCCAATTCTGTTGAGGGGTCAAAATTCCCTTGAAATCAGCAGTAGGAATCACGCCCAGAGACGAGGCCCAATTAGACTCTTCCTTGTTTGGGGTAACGTGATTCTCTGGATAGATGGTCCAACAAGTTTTGATGGGATTTACTATGTTATCATATAGACTGTTTTTTGTTTCTTTATAGATTTGTTTATTAAAAGTTTGAAGAATGAATTATTAAGAAGGCTGGGCTTAGGCTTACCTCTTACCAACAACATGTAGATGACACCATTTTTTAATCAATATCAAAACATTAGTATTTCCTTATTAATAAATCGACAAATATCATCTAAGAAAAGGAAGGGATTCAAATAAATGATACATAACCATAAATAATTCAAGTTACTATATAACACAATTTAGTAACACCATCACATTCATGCCAATATACATTCAATGGCTACAACGTTTCAAGACAACTCAAAACACAATTATTGTCTTACGAAAACCGCTTGTAGTAATCAATCAACAAAAGAAAAACAATCCACAAATTGAGTTGATCCACAAGCTTTGGCAAGAATCATCTTCGTCTATACACAAGCTTCAAAATTAAACTTCAAAATAGTTCTTTGTGTAATACTCCTCTATTACAAAACCGTCGAGCCTTCAAAATGAGTTCAACCTCTTTATTTATATCAAAAATTCATGCAAAAAATTATTACTAACGTTTTTAAAACAAGAGATAAAAAAAAATAAAGTGGATCATGTTCACATGGAAACTATCAGTGAGCTTTCTTTAACTCATAGGGTTCACTTTGTCATATTCTGACCATTTGGAAAAAATATCTTCACAAGTGTGTAAATATGGGAATCGGTGCTAGTCCATCAGCATGCTCATCCTATCCTTCATCTCCATTTCCCAGTCTCTAAATCTGTCGACCTTAGAGCCTAGATGTTGCAGGACCCATGCTATCCCTATCGGCCCATCAACGAGTCCTTTAACCCATCCCTTGTCCAGCTTGCGAATCTCCATCTTTCAACTGATCAAAGAGGTCATTGATCCTTGGAAAAGGATACTTATTCTTCACAGTTACTTTGTTCAACTGCCTAAAGTCAATGCAAAGTCCCAATGTTCCATCCTTTTTCTTCACAAATAATACTAGGGCACCCCAAGGTGACACATTTGGGCATATATACCCCTTCTTCAGGAGCTCTTCAAGTTGCATTTGCAACTCCTTCAATTCTGGTGTATTGATCCTGTAAGGGGTCTTGGATACTAGAGTTGCTCCAAGCATCAGATTTATGGAGAAATCAATGTCTCTTTTAGGGGGTAATCCTGGTATTTCCTTAAACACATCTTCAAACTCTTTTAGGGATGCATAATCTTCAATATTTGACACCCTATGTTTAGGTGTTTCTTCCATATGAGCTGCAAATATTTGACACCCTTTTCTATAACATTTTTTCAACTGCAACGCTGAAATTTCTCTGATGGTTACTGCCCTGGGAATTCTATGCATTTTCCTTAGGTTCGCTTCCTCATCCAAGCAAGTAAATGCCTTGTTATAACACTCTAGGATAGCATGATGTTTGTCCAACCAATCCATCCCAATTAGACAGTCATATAAACCTAAAGTCAAGATGTTCAAATCTGCCATGGTGTTCAGTCCATTCATGTCCATAGGACATGACTTAACCATCTCATTAAATTTTATTTTGGCTCCAATAACCAGCTGCACCAACCAAGATTTTCCATCCTTTCTTCTTGGAAAATGCAAACTTTCCACCATATTAGGATCTATATAACTATGACTATCTCCTGAATCAATTAAAATAGCAATGGTTTGGTTTTTTATCATACCTTCCACTTCAATCATATGTGATTGATATTCTACTTGCTTGTTGTCCAGGGATGTGTAGATCCTTGGTACATTTCTGTGCATGTCTTCCACTATTTCAACTTATTGTACATTGTGAACACTTCTCACTTTTTCACCTCTATGAGGACAATCTCTAAACATATGATCTCCTTTACAACCCCAACATTGAATAGGTGGTTTCCTTGGCCTTTGCCCCCCTGTCTCAATCATTCAAGGTTCTCTAGAAGTTGGTTGTCCCTGAGGATTATTTCTTAAGAATGGTGGCTTAGTTCCCTTCTTCCTCTAATCCATATTGAATTTCTTTTTGTCTTCCCAAGATTTTTGGAAAGTTGGCCTTGTTTTTTCTTGATCATATAGGAATTTAGCTCGCCTTATGGTCTCCTCCAATGTTTTGGGATCATCATATTGTATTTTGTCACTGATGAATGATGGAAATCCAGTCAAATACCTTTGAATCTTAACTGCCTCATCCTTGATGAAAGAAACATACTTCAGCAGTTCTAAAAACCTTCTTTCACATTCATCTATGGTCATACTCCCAAGTTTGAGTTCAAAGAACTCTTTCATTTTCTTGTCATAGTATCTCTTAGTCAAATATTTCTTTTCAAAATACTTCTTGAATTCCCTCCAAGTAACATTTTTCTCTTTAATGTGATGCACTTGCACAAGCTGATCCCACCACATGAATGCATTTCCCTTGAGTTGATAGATGGAAATTATTCCTTCTGCATGAGAAGAATAATTATGCAATTGAAAATACTTTCTCATTCCCAGCAACCATGTCTTTGCCTCTTCATCCTTCTCGTGCTCACCATCAAATGTAGGAGGTTTGATTTTGTTCATTTCTCCTCGTAGCTCATCCACCCTAGACCTCTTATGCTTACTGACAGGGGATGGACTTGATTTGTTGTGTGGTATCTTATTGGATGCCTCAAGGAGTGATTGTGATGTCTGCTAACACGTATTGTTCTTCTTTTCTCATCAGGAGACTTGTGACTTCCTGATTTGCTTGAGCCACTCTCCTTATCCAATTTCTTTTCTATTTGGTTCAAGCTCTGCATCAACTTCATGTTGAAGTCCTCATGCTTCTCTTTGGCTTTCATAAGCCTTTCATTATCATATTTATGGCTTTGGACATCCTTTTGCAAATTTTTAATGGTCTCTACAATATTTATGTTTTCATCCCTTCCTTCTCCATGTCCATTGGAGTTTGTTCCTTCAGTGTTCATATGGACATCCATCCCTATGATCTCATCTTCCTAGTTGTAATCCCCCTGTGCATCTTCCATTCCTCTACACTTTGTGTTTATTCTTATATGATCTAGTTTTTGTTAACTCTGCAAAATGTGCAGCCAACAGAACTTTGTCAAGCTAATTGTTTCAACAATTTCATGAAAATATGAACCATTCTAGTTCAATAATGCATCATAATTCTTTCTTCTAATTTCCTGAAAATTGAATGCCCGGATCAATTTTCTAGTTGAATAGTTATATTCTATTTTCCAATACCTTTCCAACGCCTGCTTCCATGCTCAATTCTGAGTCTTGATCAGAAAGTTATGGTTATTTGAAAATTGTCCATTAATTTTTTTGTTCACTCTTCAACTTGGTGCAATTATGCACTATAATTATGCATTTTTGCACCTACTCCATTGGAGTTTTAGTAGGAGCTCAATTGGGTTTCTTATATACATATTTAGGATAGTCTGTCAAGTTTCACCTCTTTTTGGGTTCTAGGCTGCTAGCTACAGCATGTTGAAGTTCTAAGTCAATTAGTGTTTTTGGTCTGGAATGCTACAAGTACCTTCTTTGCCATCTTAAACATTTTTAACATGCCCATAATTTTAATTCAGCTCTAGGACTATTTTCTATGGTTCAATATATTTCCATAGACTGCTCTTGTGCCTCAATCTGGTTCCAGAGCAGAAAGTTATGGCCCTTCGAAGTTAGTTGGGTCTTAAAATTTACCCTCCACTATTTGTCTTGTAACTTCCTCATAAAAGCTATGTTTGACGAACGTTTTGCACCATTAGAAAGCTCTTTATGGGATCCTTCATTTCAGATATAGAGACAAATTCTACCTTGTTATACTCTGTTCTCAGGGTTTTTGAGTAGCTAAAAACGTTGTTTAGGGCCTCAAAAACGCATTGCAAAAAGATGGCCTTCAAGCAGTATAAAATGTCACATAAATTCAATGGTTTTAAGTTGTTGTACACCATCCCAATTTTCACCGTAGATATTATGCAACTATGAAATTTGTTCAATTTCACCCTGATAACACCAATTCAACCTCTGCAACAACAAATCGTTGTTGGTTAACATTTCTAGAACGAATTTTTCCCAAACTCAATTCACAAATTGAGAATTTTAATCAACTAATCTCGCTCCATCTGTCATGACTTCCCTCTAACTTCAATTTCGAACAATTCTAGGTATGAATTTGCTAGAAAATATATTAAACTAAGAATATCTCACTACTTGGCAAAATTTCTCAATTTTCCCATGAATTTAACAACATAAATTGGGGCTTTTGCCCAATTCCACGCAATTGTTTCTAATTTTTACCATGGACGCTCTATAAATTGAAATTTGGCCACTTCAAAATCAATTCTTTGTGAAATTTCACTTCAACTCAACTTGCTCGACCCAACTAGGCTCAGTGTTGAAAACTGGAGCTCTGATACCATATTGTAACATCCCCAGCATCCAACCGGGCTATGCCACATAAAAAATCTCTAACTGTATACAAAATTAAAACATATACACACAGAAACTCTTGCGGAACTTTATATATATAACTTAAAACAGAAAAATACAATCTGAAATTGCACAGATTCATCCAGAATAATAACAAAAATACACATGCAACACACACAAGAAAAACCCAGAAAAATAAACGCATAAATAATAATGCAACATGTAATTTAACACATAATTGACACTTATCTTGGTAAAAATATCACCAACTGCATGCAAACCTTCCACGAACCTCCTAGCCTTAGGCCATGCTGGTCATCACTCTCAGCAATGGGTCACCCCCGAGCTAGGACTAAACTCCACCCGGGTAAAGGGATTCCTAACCAGGCTGATGTATCTCAGACAACATGAAAAACTCTGTCACAGGTGCCAACTCAAACTAACAACCTACAGTCCCTCATTCCCCACATGTCTTTCCCACCCCAAGAAGTGTGCCCCTTCTCTGCTCAGCATTCCTTCGGCTGCCCCACTTCCTTCTCGGGCTTCAGCAATGGGCCAGACAGGAAGTCTCAGAACCCTTTAGCTGCAGTTTAGCACCTTCGGGAATCAATTCCCAACAATTCTCTCACCTAGAGAGATTTGCTCACAGGCCTGACAACCCACCTCTTCAATCTCCCACGGGCCTGACAACCTGCTTCTTCAGTCCATCTCCTAAGCTAACCGGGTACATGTACAAGTACTGGTATGGGTATGGGTACGAGTACAGGTATAGTGATAGTAAGAAAAAGGTACGAAGGACAATTGAATAAGTGAGTGAATGATGATAGAATGAAGGGAAAATGAACTAAGTCCAAACTATATGTATGCATGTTCCCAACTTGACACTTGTCATGTTGGGAGCTACTTTGGCCCACTTGTCCCCATCCTTAGAACTTAGGATAA
>JZKD02S2368249.1:0-10671 GCA_000966675.3 Picea glauca | reverse complement strand
ACAACCAACTATTTCCATAATCCATACAAGTACCTAGAAATAGAAACCAAAATACTTGGATAAAAATGCATAACAAAGAAACATAGGAAATCACACATATAACCCATCAATCTTTTACATGCACCAGATTATGACATACTCGGCATGTAATCACCTCGGGCACACATTAGTTTCTAAACTAGTTGCAAGCCAAGGTTAGGTCCAACCATATTTAAATACTAAGAAAAAACACATATTTATACGAGTATTCAAATTTCTCAACTAGATATAAATGTATAAGACTACATAATACCCAAATCGGAAATATGCAAGTTTTATGCCTGTGTAGATTTATGCCCTTATGTTCCAAACCAGAGATTCAGTCTCTTGCTTCTTGCCTATGACAACCATTTTTCCTCCCAACCTCTCTCAAGAAAAATTTCTTCCCTTGAGACCCCCAAGTTGCATGGACTCAGAACCATTGTTTGATTGAAAACCCTAAAAATACAAGGTCACTTCCAGATTAAGCTAAGTCTCACTCTATTAGAAATTTCGACATCATTTCCCTATATGCAATTCGCCTTCCCCTCCATGGTCAAGGAAAAATTCTTCCCTTGAGACCCTTGAGTTGTATGGACTCACAACCACTACTTGATTGAAAACCCCAACAATACAAGGTCACTTCTAAATTAAGCTAAGTCTCACTCTATTAGAAATTTTGGCAACATTTCCCTATCTACCATTTTCCGCCCCCTCCATGGTTTTCCCTCTTCTATCTATAGAACTCTTCCGCATTGACACCTCACTCTCTCATGAAAAAACTCTTCTTTTTTCAATTTTAAATAAAAAAGATCTATTATACATGGGCTACTTTATGTCCCCTCCCATTTCCCCCCTCATTACTTTATTTTAATTCATTATTTATTTATTATATATATTTAATAAATAAATATAGTTTTTTAAAAATGCCCCTCCCAAGTGGGTAAATAATCTCTTCTCTTAATCAATCATAGGGTCACTATAATTACCCTTCTTAGCTTGGAATTTGGAAGATAATTGTTGGGGAGTAAGGATTCCTCACTGTAACACCATATTTTCTCCCATGACTATGATTATGTTAAGGCATCATGTAATTGTGCTTATGCTAATGAAAACACCAGACAATTGACTGTTATAGCACAAATTTCCACACCTATGCTTTTGTGACATGGACCAACCCTTCCCCTAACTTGTTAACCAATATCCCAACTTCCCTCATCAAATTCACCTAAAAAACTTGATTTTTGTTTATATCCATGGGTTTCCTTTGTGCAACACATTGACATCCGCGCCTTTCTAGCTTGCAACCTGCGTATTCCCTCAAAAAATGGAAAAAAATAAAATAATTCCATTTTTTCGGGTAGGGATTTCAGTTGGGCTCGTTTCTCAACCTCCCCGAGCTCATACCAAATGGAATTCAACCTCATTAACCTCTCAAGGATGGTATAAATGCACCATTGAGGGCATGGATGGGAAGAAATAACTAAGGTGTCAGATCATGCTGGATAATTTTAGAAATCTTCCCTAATCTCTTCATTCTCTGAGTAGCATCCCATACCTGGAAACTCCTTTTCCAGTGTTTCTTCCTTTCTCTATATAACTACAAGGTGTGTTCCTATCCCTATCGAGTTATCCAAGGAAGAGATTCATCGTTGAGTTGATGCTTGAAGGTATTTGGAGGAACCCAATGCAGTTGGCTCCAAACCAATACCGAAGGTTGAATTAGGTAGTAACTACCTTTCTCAGATTGTTGTCAATAGAAGAGTTATCTTTCCCTCCTATTGTGTGTTTATTGGTTCATGGTAATGATATATGTTAATGTATTTCATATGTATTTGAATCTATTCACATGATATATGTTATTTGAATGTATAGCTACCTTGTAGCAGCCTATTCTTGGTTTTCTATTGCGGGCTAGTTCCAGCAAATATCAGGAGTGCTTCAAGAAATGAGAGTGAGGATCGATATCGAATGAAGGATTCAAAGTGTGAGGCCTCTCCTTCTTCCTTTATCTCTCTCTCCTTGTAAAAAGTAGTTATTTTTTATACACTTTGATATAGATGAGGGTAGGTTATGTCTTCTAAATTTGGTCTTGATTTGTTGTGACTTGACCCAAGGTCATAGAGGAAAAATCCCTTAATCACAATTGGCGACCATACTGGGGACTCTCCTAGTTTGGGTCTATTTTTAAGGTTTCTTGTTTTCTCTTGCTTTTTATGATTTTTTGTGTTTTCCATATTTCTTTTGTAAATCTTTAGCAACTTGGAAATTTTTGTTAAAGTTTATGGAAGCCCCCCTTCTAGAGTGGATTTTAATTTTTCAAAAATTTCTAGCCCATTCACAACTTTTCCTTCTATATCCCGTAGACATCCGCATTTTTATTGTGTATGAATCGTGGATATCTATGAACTTTAGTATACACATTTGCGGACCTATTTAAAATTGAGGTCTTTTTTAAAATCTCTCTCACGATCTTTCTTGTTGTTTTGTGCTTTTTGAAGTCTTTAAAAACTTGTTAATCACATAAAAAATATATCTTTATTTTGTTGAAGTCAGTTCTTGTTTATAAGGTTTTTTGGGTTGATTGAGAGGTTAGTCTTGTTTTCCCGGGTTACATGTCCAATCTTGCTGAGTTTTCATTTATTCTGGGATGATTTCTTTCTTTCTCTATGCCTGCTTCTCCTTGTTTACAAAAGAAAAAGTAAATTGCATTTGTTTTGCATTTCATTTCCTTTAGATGAAAAGACAAAAAATATATGTGTTTGCCAAGTTTCTTCTTTTCTTGAATCCTTGCCCTTGATTATTGAAAGAAAAGATTCGATTAACTAGCATTCAAGTTGCCATGCATTATAGTTTACTTTGGTAGTGGTAGCCTTTTTCAAAGAAAAGAACCTCTAATTGCAAAGTTTTTCATTTACATTTTTCATTTTTCCTTTAAAAGAATATTCTAGGTTGCATTACGAAGTGTTTTAAATATTGCATCCAAAAAAGATTTTGTTTTCATTGTCTTCTTAAGTGCTTTGCTTTTGGATTCTGTCATAAACATCATTCAAGTTTCATATGTGTCTTTTGTTGAGTAAAAAAAACCCATAAAATGAGTAAATAACTAAAACTTTATTAGACATCTCCACTTTTATAGGGTACACGAACAATTTTAGGCTAGGGCCTTGATTTAGGGTGGAGAGTAAATTTCTCCAAGGCCACAAAACAAACGTAGGAGTCTGACCTAGAGAGAGCCTAAATCCAACCATTGTATGAGTATAGTTGGGAGCCTCCTATAACACAAGAGATAAACATGAGGTCGCATGAAGGAGAGCCGAGGAGAGACCCCTTTGGAGCTTAACTAAGCATAGATGAAAGATCGTGTCTTGGAGGTTTCGTTAGTACCCATACCTCCATGAGAGGTATTGTTTTCAAGGCTTCGGGATTAGCTACCCTGCCCATACATTCGATCCTGACTATCAATTGTACCCCATGAATGCTAACTATGATTTGGTGACCTTAGACCTTAGTGGCCATTCCTAGGTATCTCAAAATGTGACTATGGGGGTTTGTCATGGTACCTGGGTAAATTTCACATCACATTTTTTAGTATTGTTGGAGGGTGCCCTGCGAAGTGTGGGTACTTGCACTAGATAAGGTTGGTTAGTGGAGGTCAGGATAACCACTTCTCATTCCGTCGTCGTTGGTCCATGAGACTTAATCAACCCATGCCTTCGTCTGGAAGGCCTCTACTCTGCCTTGTGATTATTTTGGTCATAGGACCTAATCCACCTGATTTAGAGTATTGGCAAGGCTTGTTTGTGTCTTATTTTTCCATATAGGATTTTTTCTAATAGTGTTCTCAACGATCGTAGACTTGCTTAAGTTGGTGTGTAATGTGGTCCCACAGAGAGTTGACACCTCAAAGTGGTTGACCAACCACCTCGTAGATCGAGGAGAATTCAAGGCCTTCCTCCTGAAGAAGAAGTTATAAATAATTCTCCTTTGCCTCCTTTAAGGAATCAACTTGATTCATCTAATACTTTTGTGTTGACTCGTTGGGATAAGATCGTAGACTCAGAACCTCCAAAAGTTCACACTTTAGAATCATAGGAAGTAATCATTGAAGATATTGGAGTTGAAGACTTCACTCCGCGTCTCAATCCTTCATTACATGGGACTTATATATTCCTTGTAGTACAAGTCCCACATCCCATCTCAGATCTTGTTGATAGTATCCCTCTTCACTAGGTCGCTATGGATGACACTACACCAATGTCTCGATCAGGATCCCCTGCAATTCCCACCCCAGTGATTTTCACTGGAGGGATCTTTCATCCCGGTGTGTCTAGCCAAACGGTTGGTGTCAATCAGTAAAATATCGCCGCTTCGACCAACAACTTTCCTTCGTTGGTCCCACTCAACATATGAATGCAAATGCATCTCTACCATCGAAAGAAAATGATTTTTCATATGGTATGTCGTCGATGGACATGCTAAATGCATTGGATGCTTCTCAGTAAATATCCCATGAGTTGAGTGTTGGTTCAGCGGGAATTTTGGCTCCTTACCAAGCATTTCCTTGGGCCAGAGGTCATATTCCTTCGTCATCCCCATTTGTTGGGAGCGAGGCTTTCCCATATTCCAACCCTAACCCCGCCTGGGGCTGAGGCGCTTCTATGGGAATAAAATCTTAGTCTTCTAGTATGTCGTCCACTTTGACCCCATTCACACTGTATGGTGGGTTCGAGAGTAACCCTTTCACCTCATCTGTAGTTTCGGTAGGGGGAAACCCCTTCCAAGGTTAATCTTTTCCCATGAAAGGACATTTCTCCTCGCAAGGGATGTTTTTTGTGGGTACCCCTCTCCAAGGCAAGTGCAATCCCATGCAAGGGATGTCACAAGGGGGAAACTGCTTTCCCGGTCATTTCAACCCCATGCCATGAGCCTTTCCTTCACAAAGGGGCTCCACTAGGGGGAACCCTAGTTTTCCTTTCAGGAACCAGATGGGTGGAGGATTTCCTCTATTTAAAATGGGTCAACAAGTTTGTATTCCAATGTTTGGTCCTTCCACAAACTCTTTATGGCAATCTGGTGCCACTTACAATCCAAGGTCCTATTTTCAGGTTGCTAATCAGTCGATCTCGCAGCTTAGGATACCATTTCTGGCAATGCTACATTTTCTAGACCTATCCAAGTTGATGAATGACCCTATTCATCATGATCCTAGTTGGCTTGTGGTCCCAACCAAGTTACCTTCGGACGTACCCAAATTTGAAGGAAAAAGTGGTGAAATTCCACAGGACCACGTGATGACATTTCATTTGTGGTGTTCATCTAATTCGTTCAATGATGAATCGATTCATGTGTGTTTGTTCTAGTGAAATCTCATTGGAGGTTCCACCAAGTGGTCAATAGAACTAGATAGGGAGAGATACATGACGTTTGGTGACTTATCCATGGTGTTCCTTAACCACTTCCAACTCCCTATTTGGTATGATGTCGGTACATAGATGCTATCCAAATTTCAATATGAAAAGGCTATGCACATTTCCGATCACATTCGGGAATGGAGGAGACAGAAGAGATTGATTAAAGCAACAGTTCCACCAAATTTTCTCCTTGAATGGTTCTTGAAATCTTTGCTCCTGTACATTTCAAAGGACATTGCGACTCCAGGAGTATTTTTGGAAGAGAAAGCAATTTTTAGGGCATAACGGTTATAGCTCATTTACTCTTAATATGTCATGATCCATGAGATTGTGCCAGATGCGCCAAGGTCTACTCTCGACTTGGAAAATCCAAATTTAGCTCCACATGTCGATGGAATTGTGGGTTCTTCTCAAAGTAAAGTCGCATATTTGGTCACAAAGCAGATCTAGAATTTGGCTATCCAACAGGTTGTGGTTGGTCTGGCCCCTGGCTTGACCACCCCCGCCACGCAGTCATCAGATGTACATTTTGTGCACTCGATGACTAATAAGGGCCCTCAACATCCCAAATATAAGAAAGGAAAGGGCAAGAAAGGTGGTGGGGGAAATAATAAAAAATATGATAAGAATGATGAGAGGGGAAAATATGAAAAAAGAAATGTGAAGTTCCCTTGTAATATTTGTGGGGATAATAATCTTACACATTAGTGCCCGCAAATGGAAGAATCCCATCGCCTTATGAAGTTGAAACAACAATAGCATCATCCTGTTGTGTTGAATAACCCTTTCCCACAAGGGCGAAAATTGCAGGGTGGTTCTTCCAACCTCAACTAGCAAGGGGGCATGTCAAGTGCACTCTAGACAGATGGATACCAAGGAGTCATGAGTATGCTTAGTCATAAGAAGTTATAGACCATCAAATTGAAAACTATAAATCATGATTATAATAACCTAGAGTAGATGGACAAAGGAAAAAATGATTCAGAGGATCAAGCACCACTACACATAGAGAAACCTGAGAAAGAGATAGTGGTGTGCATACCTAAGGGGGTATATAAATAGACAACACACAAACCTAATGTGAGAGTCTCCCCCAACTATTTTATCGTCGAATACTTGGCTCGAACACCATGTGCAATGTCTTCTTTGGAAGTACTTCAAAGTTTCCCCATGCAGCACGCCGCATTGTTGTATGCAATAGGAGTTGTTGATTATTCTAGTCAGCTCACGATGAAGTTCGATGTCACTAATGTCAAGCCTTGTCTTCCCTATCATGTGGCCTTCCACATAAATGTCATTTATAATAATCATCTGATAAATAGGACCATAATTTATGAAGGGGTTTTGGCATGCGTAATGTCCTTATCTTGTTGGAAATATATTGGTTCTCTAGATATTACCCCTTCCCCGAATCTCTTGAAAATTTCTATGGAGGATCGTTCCAACCCCATGTTCTTATTTCTTTTTGTATAATCAGGTTAGGAGGAAAATTTGTCTATGTATAGGTTGAAGTAGTCGTTGCATCGCTCAACTATAATTTTTTACTTGGGAGGAGTTGGTCCTACACCATGACAGTTGTCATCTCATCGGTGTTTCACGGTATATGCTTTCCCCATGAGGGAAGAATAGTAACCATTGACCATGTGACTTCCAACCTTTCTAAGGTCACGTCTAATCTAGGATCCACAGTTTTGTGGATCGAAAACTCTCAGTCGGAAAATGAGAGTATCGATTGTGGGATGTATCCTTCTCTCATGGGATATTTTTATTTTTCCACATTGATTTCGTATATATGTGCCACCCTGGTTGGTTATCAAAAGTCGAGTCTGTTGGCTTTCACTTCGAGAGTTGCTTCATTTAAAAATTCATATTTATACTATCTGTGGACACTACCCTATCTGTGTGATGTGGGTGAACACTGCATTTACACCAGGATGGTCGTACCTTTGTCTGTAGCTGAGGTCACTTACCAAGTTATTCAACAGACCACTGCATACCCAGATCAAAATCCTACATTGACAGAGGAGGATGATATTTTTCTGGAGACTATTTGGGCTCAAAATTCTTCAAATTCCTAAAATCGTCTTGACACTATCTTTCCCTCAAACAAGGCTATCATTGAGGCAGTGACTGGAGCCAAAATTAAATGGGAGGATATGCATCACATATTGTATTTCCTCCCTGATATCAGTCACATTGAAAATGAATAATTTAAGTCAACTATGAGTAGGAGTTTCGATCGGACGATAAACCCCTTGGCCAGGAATGGTGTCTACACTGAGGGGAACATGGAGAATATATCAGAAATTTTCTTGATTAACATTTATAAGAACCCCGATGTTGTTGAAAACATATTCATTGGAGCAGAGTGATCCCAAGATGGGATTTGTCAGTATATGACACTCTTTAAGGAGTTTTGATATGTGTTTGCTTGGTCGTATGAGGAGATTCCTCGAATAGATCCTCAGATAGTTCAACATGAGATTTGAACTTATGAGAATGTCAAACTGGTTCGACAAAAGTTGTGACCAATAAATCCTAGGAAGGTAGTAGCGATCAAAGATGAGGTAGATAAGTTGCTCAAATCCAACTTCATCTATCCAATTCCTTTGACAGAATGGGTTTCCAACCCGGTTCCAATTGATAAGAATCAAGACATAATTTGAGTATGTATGCATTTCTTGGACTTGAAAAAAGCTTGTCTGAAAGACAAATTCCCAATGTCATTTATCGATCAAATTTTAGATGAGTGTCTGGGAAGTGAAATATTTTCATTTACGGATGGTTTTTTGGGTTATAACCAGATTGAGATCTGAATGGAAGACCAACACAAGACAACTTTCATCTATCCTTGGGGAAATTTATCTTACAAGAAGATTCATTTTGGCCTTAAAAACGTTGGTGCCAGATTTCAACGGACCATGATGTTTTCCTTCCATGATTTGAAACATGTAGTGGAGGCCTACTTGGATGATCTTATGGCTCATTCACAAAAAATAGATCAATATTTGTTACACCTCCGCCTTGCTTTTGAAAGTTGTTGTTACTATCGAATCTGATTGAATCTGCATAAGTTCATATTTTGCGTGACCTCTGGATGTCTTTTGGGATTCATCATTTCAACGAAAGGGATCATGGTTGACCCCTTAAAGGTTGATGAAATCACTCAGTTTCCTCCCCGCATACAATATGAAAACTTCAAAGCCTACAAGGAAAGGTGAATTTCCTTCGATGATTTGTACCTAACTATGCCAATATCACGAAAGGATTCATGCACCTTTTGAAGATGGGGGTCCCATTCTATTGGGATAAAGAAACATGGCATTCTTTTGACGCATTAAAGAAAGCTTTAGTTTCAAATCCTTTTCTAAGTCCTCCTGATTATAATCGATATTTTTTACTATATTTGGCGCGAGCAAATCCTCGATTGGAATGGTCATGGTCCAAGAAGATGATGAGCTCCAGAAGCACATCATCTACTACTTGAGTTGCGCTTTATTGTTTCTTGAGCTTAAGTAATCTCATGTCGAGAAGTTGTCCTTGGAAACATTTCATGTTGTTCAACGTCTTCGTCATTAAATTTTTTTGCGCAAGACAATCATTGTCGTCGATGTTAATACATTTCAATACATTTTGACTCGGTGAATTGTCAGCATGAAGTACAACAAATGGATTGTGGTGCTTCAATAATTTAACATGGATTTTGCCTCAGCAAAATCTAAGAAAGCTTTGGTCATCGTCGAATTAATGTCACAGTTTCTAGTTGAGAATGAGGAGGGTGAGTTCATCGACTCGTTTCCTAATGAACACATCTTCTTCATCTCCTCGCCTAACCCTTGGTACATAGATATCCTTATATATCTCCAGACATTGAAGTTTCCCCTGCACTATTCAGGAGATGAGTGACGACAGATTTGTCATATGGCTAAAACATATCTCATTATCGTCGATGATCACCGACACATTATATCAACAATGGGTAGACTTGATCCTCCATCATTTCCTCACTCATGAAGAGGTGGAAGTAATATTAAATGATTCTTATGGTGGAGCATGTGGTAGTCATCTATCATAGTTGGCAACAACCCATAATATTTTGTGCATCGGTTATTTCTGGCTTACGATATTTAAGGATTGTAATGAGGCGGTCAAGAAATGCCATCCTTGTGAATTTTTTACAAAGAATATGTGCACGCACCATGCTCCCATTTTTCTCGTCATTAACGTTGGCCCCTTCACCAAGTGGGGGGTATATTTTATGACATGCCACCCAACTTCGTCTAGGGGGAATCGTTATATCATAGTGGTCATAGACTACTTTACTAAGTGGGTCGAATCCATGACGACATTTGTGAATGATGGTGAAACTATAGTGCTTTTCATTTTCAATCAGGTTATTTCCAGGTTCCGGGTTCTGAGGGAGATTTTCGTTGACCATGGCAGTTATTTTTATAACTGAATGATGTCATATCTAGCATCAAAACTAGGTTTTAGATAGGATCACATGTCTCCCTACTATCTTAGGATAACGGTCAAGTTGAATCTATTAACAAATACCTAAAAATTATATTGAGAAGAATAGTCAACTCAACCAAATTGAATTGGAACTTGATATTATATCTGGAATTATGGGCTTACTGATCCTTAGTTAATACTGCAACATGCTTCTCACTTTTTCAACTCGTCCATGGAGTTGAGGTAGTCTTTCCTATTGAGTGTGAAATCCCTTCGCTTGGGATCATTGTTGAGATCCTCCCGGATATGACACAGCTCGAGGAACGTCTTGGTTACCTTGAACAACTTGACGAGCAACATCGATATGCGGCAATGGAAAATGAAGCACATAAGAAAAGAGTTAAGTCTAATTATGACAAGTCTGTTCTTCCTAGGGTGTTCTCCAAAGGAGACCTTGTCTTAGTTTATGACCAGGACAAGGATGCCATGGGGGTAGAACCCCATGTAATACGGTCCATATATCATGCAACAGGTGTTGGAGAAAGGATCTTATGATCTAGCATATTTTGAGGGGAATTCATTGTCGAAGCCCAGAAATGGGCTCTACCTTAAAAAGTACTATTCTTGAGCCTCACGGATTGAGTGAAAGTCCTTGTGTAAATAGCTTCACATTTTTTTCGCGTTGGTGATTATTGTGCTTATGTTGTGTGGAATATGCCCAATGAATAGTCAATTTATATTGGATACACAGATGGTGCTAGTCGCCATTCTTCAAACTTGGATT
>JZKD02S2368238.1:7577-20089 GCA_000966675.3 Picea glauca | reverse complement strand
GATAGTCTGATAACAGATTTCTACTATGATGAGTCAGTATGGGATGTGATCAGGGAGAAAATGTGGTGCTTCAATGTCCCCGAACAACTTGATATAGGTTGTGTGTTCATCTAGATACCAGTGGCCTACTTTCGAGATCATTTTCTTGGCCGCTACAGACAGACTTGGGCATTCCTTTTTAAATATAATGAAATAAATCATGGCGATTAATTCATTGAAAATAAGGGTTTAAGAATTTTTATATTTTTTCTCCCATAGGATGTTAAACTAGACATGAGTAGGTAGTTCTACAACGTGCCAGCTCAAATTCATCCCGGCTAAGACATTCCTCGTGCAAATTGCATCTAGCAGGTACGAGGCCATGTGAAACGCAAGAGCTTCTCCTTCTTTCGGCATATGATCCTATTGTACACTTATTCTCAATTTCTTGGAGATAATTGGTCCCCAGTTAAAGCTACTCCAAAAAATCGCCACAGTGTATGCCAGGGGCATCCATGCTTCTGATAACCTAGACCAGTCATTTTCTCCATATAGTTGGCAGATTACAGCCCTCAAGTAAATATATGGCTCCCTCAGGTTCATTGTCCCGTACCAGTCATTGCTCTGGTTCATAAATTCCTTATCTTCCTTCCACGAGGAAGCCATTAATCGGTTGGTGTCATGTAATTCATAGAACCTCACCACGAACTCTGTGCTTAACCGCTCCTCTAGGTCCCTGATTTTGTAGTACTTTTGAACCTCTATTGGGAGAAAAAATTCAACACATCGACCATTCTCGTCATCCATGAGGCACTTCTGCGCGTCTGTATGATCAATCAGCCAACTCAAAATCTCAATGTAGGGAAATACTAGAGTTTGGTAGGGTACTAGATGCAAGCATGATCATCGAATATTCAAGAAAACCTGGTCATCGAGCGCCCTTACATCTAGGTCGTTGTGTGGGATACACTCTAGGTAATCTTATTAATTGATTCTATTGAATAAATCTCCCCACTATGGGAGCATTATTTTTTATCCAGTGGTTGCTTATGTATCGTCAAAAATGGGAGGTTTAATGAATGCCTTCTTCGTCGAAGTTCTAATGACTAGTTCCACCCTGGGAGCATATTCCAACTACCTCGTGGTGCTGGGAGAAGAACCTTAGCCAATATATGCCTCCTTTAAATTTGGTTCCTTTGGGGAGCGTCTGGTCGTTGGCTTTCTTGGAAGAATTTTTCCTGTAGATAAAACATAGTTAGACACTATGTAACAGATCGAATGCTTATATATAGAAATTATGACCGTCGAACTGATAAAATTTAACACATACCTCTTCTACTAGCATAACCTGGTTTTTTAAGAATCTGAGAATCAACGCAGTCTTGAGACGCTCTCTTCGCTTCTTCGGTTGCTCTGGAAATTGAAACTTGTGTGCATAATGGAGGTGTTTGAAACTATTTTCATGATTTAAATAGAGATGATACTTACCTTGTCGCATCAGTTATTCAATTTGGGATATGAGTGCGGTTCTACAAAATATACCGCCAGATCTTCGTCATGTTTTAAAATTAAATTCAATCATAGGTTGGTGGCGTGGGCGTGGGCTATAATATGGTGTATCGGCAATTTCAAATTCTCATTGTTCATTCAGCGCATGGGGTAGAAAAATATGTAGAGACAAACATTAATTGGCCTATTAAAGGACAGAATCTGATCGTTTCTCGTGCTAAAAACATATAATCATTTTGTTGATTTAACGGGTGGATCGAGAGTCGGGGATTCTCTTTAAACGATGTTCGTTGATATCTCCGGGAAAAAAATCCAACACCGATCCATATTTCCAAACAGAGATGACATGGAAAATCTGACTCGAAAGTGTGACCAGGACACAGGGAAACCTAAGGTGACTCAGGATGAAACTAACCCATATGAACTACCTACGCGGAAAAGACACGTGGCACTTGAAACTGGCATCTTCATTTAATAGTGTTATTCAAAATCAGGTAATTTTCCTTATCTAATCATTTTAACCACATATCCTACCCTGTTGACGCCAAAAAGTATCAAGGATCGACAATCGACGATAAGCTTAACCAAGTGCTTCTGGATTAACCCCCTCGAAATTTGTCGATGTCGAAAGTGCATCAGGGATCAGCGATCAGCAATGTATCAATGGGGAAATTTTCAATGATTTAACCCTTTGATATTTCACCGACCCCGAAAAAACGCATCCGTCATCAGCTATCGGGGGTTTTTCATGGCTCATGTCAATGTTTATCCCTCTCGTATTTCACCGACGCCGATGGGAATCACTTTTCTTCATATTATTGGCGAATAAATAACACAAACTTACTCTGCTTTTTACTGATGTTGATGGTACATCGACAATCAGAGATTATGGTTACTATGTGATCATTTTACCCACTTGGATTTTTCCGATGCCGAACACAAGCACGCTAGTCACAACATTAACCGCAGATTCTTAGTTAGAATGCCAAGTTCATTTAGACACAAGGTTTCATATTAACAAGTTCAAACAAATTTGATTTGATCAATAAGAGACATGAAAAAAAAACAAGCAATCCCTCCACATTGGACTCAATTTATACAGTAAAACAAAAGAAAACAAGTGGTACCCAAAAGAGACAAAATTTCATGAAATATTTTAGGGTGTGTTGAGCGCTCAACAAATGGAAATTCTCTGGGTGAAATCAAAATCTATGTTCCTTCCTTTGGGCTTAGTTGGTGTAGAAGTTGGTTCAAAAACTTAAATGGCTTTGCTTTTATCATAGTATTTCTTGTCCATGCATGTACAATTCCCCCGGTTCATGAATCTGGGTCCACCTATGGATTTTAACCCTTATCCCACCTTCGTTCCTCTTGACCGTGACACATGCCCCTTTTTGACAAGAGTCAGGTAACGCATTCACTGACTCGAGGCCATTTTAGTTATCAGCATTCACTCGCTATGGTGTTGCTTCACTCCTAGCGAGCGTCCATAGCCCCAACAAAGTCAACCCGACATCACAGACCTTGCTCCGTTGTCAAGGAGAATCAATAGCACCGGAGGAGGTATCTTCATACCCTCTTATACTTTTCACTCATTTAATATAATTTATTTATTTGTGGCAAAGATGCCCTGAGTGAGTGGGAGAGGAGGACATTTGTTATCTGCAAGATGAAATGATTAATGTGAAATTCCTCCTAGATCTGTCTAGAGGTACATGTGATCCTTTCCAACTTGCCATATTTCCCTTTGGACTTTACCAGACCACCAGGCAGACACCTCATCACTCACGAAGGTCGTTTGTTTACAAAAACAAGTTGTATAACTCTTTGAAGAAAAATGCAATTACCCAACATTTCTTATGTTGCACGTAAGCGTGAGTTAGGAGCATATTTTTCTACACCATATTGATTTAGGTCAACCAATGCTTTGTGGAACACAACTTTATTACAAGAAAATAACAAACAAAAGAAAATACAGGAATAAAAGGACTCTGCAATAAGTCTACCTTACACCTACACACTTATCCTAATCATAAAATAACATGAAAATACACATTTTTATTTTAATAGAAATATTGTTTTAGGGCTTGGCCATTCACCGGGAAGGAATCAGGTTCCCCCCTCAAATTTTGCAATCGATATGTGTCTGCCCCAATTTTCTCGGATACCTGAAAAGGTATGAGCCATAGATTCTGGAAATTTGAATGTTTTCCCTTGGTTTCATTTGTTCTATCCCATTTCAGTACTAAGTCTCCTACTTCAAAATTATTCTCTTTGGCCTTATGGTTGTCGCACCATCACGAACTTCAATTTTTCTTTCTCCCTTTCCTCTTCCAACATGAGAAGGGTATCAATTCTTTGTTGAATAATTGATGAGGGTTTCCCCCTTGAATCCTAAGAAAATTGAAGGGATGGAAGATATAAACCATTTGGGAGAATGGCTTCTTGTCTGTATACTAGAAAGTATGGGGAGTTCCCCCTAGCTTCCTTGGGTGTTACTCTGTATTCCCATAATGAATTATCAATCGAGTTATTTCAATTACTCTAATTGTCTGCAACTTTTTTCTTCAATATCCTCACTAGGATCTTATTGGTTGATTATGCTACCCCATTTCCTCGTGGATAGTAGTTTGCAAAGTATTTGATTATGACTCATTTGTCTAGAGAAAACTCTGTTAATAGAGTGGAAGAAAAATAATCTGCATTATCAAACACAAGAATGGAGGGCATCCCAAACCTCATGATCACCTGTTGTTCTATGAATTGGATCACAACCTTTTAATTCACGAGAGTCGTAGGGATGGCCTCTGCCCATTTCGTGAAATAGTATGTGGCAGTCAGTATGTATTTATGTTGTTTTGAAGAACTCAGGTTAATCTCCCCTATGACGTCTAACCCCCATTGCTTGAATGGTCTGGATATGGTCACTGGTTGGAGTGGGACAACTTCTCTCTTTTCTCTCCCCATGCTCATTTGACAAGTTTTACAGTTTCTAGCGTATGTATGAGCATCCCTAAATAGAGTAGGTCGGTAATAGTAAACTCTTAATATTTTGTGAGCAGTGGCATTCCCTGCAAAATGTTCACCTGCAGGACCATCATGGATCTCCCTCAAAACATTTTCTACATATTCATGTTCGAGACATCTCAAGAGTACCCCATCATAATTTACACTAAAAAAGTATTGAATTTATGAGGTGATATTGTGCAGATTTTAGTCTAAGAGCTCTCATTTCCTTAAGGTTTAGGTTTTATGGGCAAGGCCCATGATGCAGGAGGTAAAACAGTTTTCCATACCAAGACTCTTTCCCTAGGGGAATGTATAGAGCTTCACTACACCATAATGTTAATTCATTTTCCCACCTGAGGTCTTTATTTATTTGGTCTTGGGCTTCTGCGGCAATTTACACAATCCTTGTTCCTTCACTAATTTGGTAGGTTTTATATATAGATCAAATTCTTGGACAACTGACATCCAATTTCCCCATCTCCTATTGAGTGAATAGGGATCGGACTGAGGGATGAGGCACGATGACTTTGGTGTGATTTCTTAGGATGTAAGATCTGAAATGTTTTACTGCTTTGTACACCACATAAGCTTGTTTGTCTATAACAGGGTAATTCAATTTGTCTCCTTGGATATTAGTGCTCATAAATGATATCGGCGCCTCATTTTTATCATCATCCTTCTAAGTCAATACTATAGCTAAATATTGGTCAGAGGAAAAAGTATAGAGGAAAAAATATTTGCTAAAGTCGGTGCTTCACAGAACCAAAGCTTAAGATATAGCAATCTTGATATTGTTAAAAGAATTTTTTCGCTCATCATCCCACTTAAAACCAGCATTCTTATGAATCATTTTTTGTAAGGGTTTGATAGTTTTAGCGAAATCAGGTGTGAACTTCCTCACAAAATTAATTTTCCCAAAGAAGGATTGCATAGCCTTTTTGTTGTGGGGTAAGGGAAGTTGAGATATTTCCTTTATTCGTTCTGGATCTATGCAAATTCCTGCTTGAGATATAATATGACCTAGTAACTTCCCTTCCTCGACAAAAAACATGGCTTTCTTAGGGTTTAAATATATTCCATATTTCCTACACCTTTTGAAAATTTGGGTTAGATGTTGGATCTAATCCTCTATGTTATTTGAATACATAGTCATATCGTCCAAATATACTACTACACATTGCTTGATCAATCCCCAAAAAGATACGTCCATGGCCCTTTGGAAGGTTTCTCCTGCATTAATCAACCCAAAGGGCATGTGTTTATAAGCAAAAGTTCCCCACTTGGTTCAGAAGGTAGTTTTCAATCGGTCTTCTTCTAAAACTAGAACCTGGTTGTAACCTGAAAAACCATCTAAAAGGGAGAAAATTTCAGAACCAGACACGGTCTGCAAGAGTTGTTCCATGGGTGGGACTAGGTAGTTATCATTTTATGATGCTCTGTTAATATTTATGAAATCTACACACAGACGGATTTCCCCAGACATTTTTCCTGACAGGAACCAAATTTGCTACCCAGGCAAAGTGTCTAGCCTGAAAGATAATCTCAGCATCTAGTAATTTCTTTAACTCTTGATACATGAGGGGTTCCAAATATGGAGGATACTTCCTGAGATTATTTTGGAATCATTTTACTCTGACTTTTAATGGGATTGTGTGTTGAATGATGCGAGTGTCATAAGTTTTCAATTCTCAGTAGGACCAAGCAAAGGCATCTTGATATTCTCTTAAAAGTNGAGAAGGGTATCAATTCTTTGTTGAATAATTGATGAGGGTTTCCCTCTTGAATCCTAAGAAAATTGAAGGGATGGAAGATATAAACCATTTGGGAGAATGGCTTCTTGTCTGTATACTAGAAAGTATGGGGAGGTCCCTCTAGCTTCCTTGGGTGTTACTCTGTATTCCCATAATGAATTATGAATCGAGTTATGTCAATTCCTCTAATTGTCTGCAACTGTTTTCTTCAATATCCTCACTAGGATCTTATTGGTTGATTATGCTACCCCATTTCCTCGTGGATAGTAGTTTGTAGAGTATTTGATTATGATTCATTTGTCTAGATAAAACTCTGTTAATAGAGTGGAAGAAAAATAATCTGCATTATCAAACACAAGAATGGAGGGCATCCCAAACCTCATGATCACCTGTTGTTCTATGAATTGGATCACAACCTTTTCATTCACGAGAGTCGTAGGGATGGCCTCTACCCATTTCGTGAAATAGTATGTGGCAGTCAGTATGTATTTATGTTGTTTTGAAGAACTCGGGTTAATCTCCCCTATTACGTCTAACCCCCATTGCTTGAATGGTCTGGATATGGTCACTGGTTGGAGTGGGACAACATCTCTCTTTTCTCTCCCCATGCTCATTTTACAAGTTTTACAATTTCTAGCGTATGTATGAGCATCCCTAAATAGAGTAGGTCGGTAATAGTAAACTCTTAATATTTTGTGAGTAGTGGTATTCCCTGCAAAATTTTCACCTGCAGGACCATCATGGATCTCCCTCGAAACATTTTCTGCATATTCATGTTCGAGACATCTCAAGAGTACCCCATCGTAATTTACACTGAAAAGTATTGAATTTATGAGGTGATATTGTGCAGATTTTAGTCTGAGAGCTCTCATTTCCTTAAGGTTTAGGTTTTATGGGCAAGTCCCATGATGCAGGAGGTAAAACAGTTTTCCATACCAAGACTCTTTCCCTAGGGGAATGTATAGAGCTTCACTACACCATAATGTTAATTCATTTTCCCACCTGAGGTATTCATTTATTTGGTCTTGGGCTTCTGTGGCAATTTACACAATCCTTGTTCCTTCACTAATTTGGTAGGTTTTATATATAGATCAAATTCTTGGACAACTGACATCCAATTTCCCCATCTCTCCCCCATCTCCTGTTGAGTGAATAGGGATCGGACTGAGGGATGAGGCACGATGACTTTGGTGTGATTTGTTAGGATGTAAGATCTGAAATGTTTTACTGCTTTGTACACCACATAAGCTTGTTTGTCTATAACAAGGTAATTCAATTTGTCTCCTTGGATATTAGTGCTCATAAATGATATCGGCGCCTCATTTTTATCATCATCCTTCTAAGTCAATACTACAACTAAATATTGGTCGAAGGAAAAAGTATAGAGGAAAAAATATATGCTAAAGTCTGTGCTTCACAGCACCGAAGCTTAAGATATAGCAATCTTGATATTGTTAAAAGAATTTTTTCGCTCATCATCCCACTTAAAACCAGCATCCTTATGAATCATTTTTTGTAAGGGTTTGATAGTTTTAGCGAAATCAGGTGTGAACTTCCTCACAAAATTAATTTTCCCAAAGAAGGATTGCATAGCCTTTTTGTTGTGGGGTAAGGGAAGTTGAGCTATTGCCTTTATTCGTTCTAGATCTATGCAAATTCCTGCTTGAGATATAATATGACCTAGTAACTTCCCTTCCTTGACAAAAAACATGGCTTTCTTAGGGTTTAAAGATATTCCATATTTCCTACACCTTTTGAAAATTTGGGTTAGATGTTGGATCTAATCCTCTATGTTATTTGAATACATAGTCATGTCGTCCAAATATACTACTACACATTTTTTGATCAATCCCCAAAAAGATACGTCCATGGCCCTTTGGAAGGTTTCTCCTGCATTAATCAACCCAAAGGGCATGTGTTTATAAGAAAAAGTTTCCCACTTGGTTCAGAAGGTAGTTTTCAATCGGTCTTCTTCTAAAACTAGAACCTGGTTGTAACCTGAAAAACCATCTAAAAGGGAGAAAATTCCAGAACCAGACACGGTCTGCAAGAGTTGTTCCATGGGTGGGACTAGGTAGTTATCATTTTATGATGCTCTGTTAAGATTTATGAAATCTACACACAGGCGGATTTCCCCAGACATTTTTCCTGACAGGAACCAAATTTGCTACCCAGGCAAAGTGTCCAGCCTGAAAGATAATCTCAACATCTAGTAATTTCTTTAACTCTTGATACATGAGGGGTTCCAAATATGGAGGATACTTCCTGAGATTCTGTTGGAATCATTTTACTCTGACTTTTAATGGGATTGTGTGTTGAATGATGCGAGTGTCATAAGTTTTCAATTCTCAGTAGGACCAAGCAAAGGCATCTTGATATTCTCTTAAAAGTTTGAGATAATATCTCATGTCTTCTTCAGCCACTATTTTTCCTAGATTTATATTCTTAGGGTTTTTCAGGGTTCCTAAATTTATAGTCTCGGATATGGGACATGAACTCCCTTTCTTTGTGTTCGTTGACCCTTTAAATATTTCCCTAAGTTCGAAAAGGTTCTCCAAATTGGCTACTCCTTTCGGTATCGTATGAAACCTTGGTGTGTTATTAGAGTGGTCAGTTTCTACCTGTTGCTCTTGGAATACTTCATTGTCAATAGCCAGATATTTAAAATTCTCTTAATTGGTCAGAAAATCCACAATCTGCTCATCTCCTTCAAAAACCTCCCAGTTAGAAATATTGTTGGGTATTGATGGTTTGTAGAGTAGTTCCATGGTGAACTTGGAGGATTCATAGTACTCTAAAGGAGATAACCTTGAGGTTGCAGTGGCTAGGGAGTCAGCAAGAGTTTTCTTTGTCCTGGGAACAGCAATAATATTGAAAGCCTCAAATTGTTCTATTAGCCTATCCACCTCTTCTTGGTAATTCCTCAAGTGGGGTGAGTTGCAATGCATAGTATTCTTTACTTGTCTGGCGATAATTTCAGAGTCCCCAAAGACCTTCAATTCTTTAATGTTTAAGTCTATCATTTTCTTCAGTCCCTGCACTAGAGCTTCATACTCAGCAATGTTATTGGTGCATTCAAATTCTAGTTTGCAGGATAGAAAACTTTGCTTCCTATTTGGGTCAATGAGGATACATCATGCTCCTGATCCTTCTTGTGATTTAGACCCATCGAAGTACAGTGTCCAAACTTGTGAGTGAAATTTATCAAATTATTTATGCATAGTCATTTACTCATCTTTTTCTACCTTATATGTTGTTTCCAATAGAGGTTATTTACAGAAGATGCCTTCTTCTATTATTTCCAGTAGATTCACTTGAAAGGCCATTTTGTATTTTTGAGGAAGAGGCACATCAGATGAGAGAGGAGCTAAATTGTTGAAATCAGAATCATAGGAATAGTTCCCTAGCACAAGGAAATCAGTGATAGGTTTAGTACTTACTTGGTGATCAGTTGTTGAGGTGTCGATCTCTTGTTGTTGCACTTCCTCCTTTTGTCCACCTTACCCTAGCTAATCCCCAGAGCTGTCTTTTAGGGTCTCTGGAAGGTCGATCAAATCAGCGTCTAAGACACTTTCGGCCTCATGGTCGCCCTGCGAAGGGTTTTGAACTGAACCATCGGGACTTGGAGCAGATATTTTCTCAGGTTCCTTCTCCTCTATAATCGATATTCGAGTTACCAGGGAGACCTATGAACTCTCGTCATCATCGTAGATGGTTATTAGATCAAACGGGGGATTTGGCACACCTGTTTCACCTGGCGCTCTTGGAACCTCATGTTGGGTTGGAATGGTCATCGATGATCTAATCTGTGATGATGGAACTCTGGGGTTTTCCGTACCAGTGATTTCCTCCAGTTGTTTGACTCTGATCCATTTGGCTCCTCTCTAATTTTGATTGGGTCGTCTGTTGGGATCCTCGTCATTTCTATGATTTGAGGATCATGCTCTAGTTGGTCGATGACTCTCTGGGATACTTCTAGTAACAGCAACCCTTTCGTTTGTGCCTATGTGGTTTTTGTTGCTCTGATTTCTTCCCTAACCTTGAGAGCTTCTTGATCCGACTGCTCTATTGTTTTGACCTTCTCGTCCATGCTCATATATTTGAACCTAGTCATGTTAGGGTTAGCCTTTCTCTATAATACCTCCTCCCAGTCCTGAGCACATTATATGAAAATCTCATCTTCAAAATTGTCATGCGCATATGGTCAGTAGGAAGAGACTTTTGAAGTGTGTTCTAGGAATAGGCCTTCAGGGTCATGCTTGTGAAACCAGCCTGTCCGAAACCTGTATTTCAGTTGACTCAAACCCTCTTGTTTATCTTGAGCAGTGTATTTCATTATATAAAACCCCACATTGAATTGTAGGGTATAAATGCTCATTTCTTGTCCTTGACCAAAGTGGTGTTATATCCCTGCAGGATAGTGTGATAACAGATTTATCCTATGATGAGTTGGTCTGGGACATGAGCAGGGAGAAAATGTGGTGCTTCGGTGGCCCTGAACACCCTGATATAGGTTGTGTGTTCATGTAGATACCCATGGCCTACTTTCGAGATCATTTTCTTGGCCACTACAGACAGCCTTGGGCATTCCTTTTTAAATATAATGAAGTAAATCATGGAGATAAGTTCATTGCAAATAAGGGCATAAGACTTTTTGTACCTGTTCTCCCATAGGATGTTGAAGTAGACATGAACGGGCATTTGTGTAATGTCCCAGTATAAATTCATCCCGGTGAAGACATTCCTCGCGCAGATTACATCTATCAGGTACGAGGCCATGTGAAATGCGGGAGCTTCTCCTTATTTTGGCGTCTGAGCCTGTTGTACACTAATTCTCAATTGCTTGGAGATAATTTATCCCCAGTTGAAGCTACTCTTGAAAATTGCCACAATGTATGCCAAGGGAATCCATGCTTCCGAAAACTTGGAGCCGTCCTTTTCTTCGTATAGTCGACAAATTAGAGCCATCAAGTAAATATATGGCTCCCTCGGGTTCACTGTCTTCTACCAGTTGTAGTTCCTGAGTTTATACTTTAAGGCTCTAAAGTATACCGTCAAAACATCCAAAAATAAAGAGTTAAGGAAAAAGAATCAATTAGAAAGGGTAAATCAGAGTTGGTTTCTCAACTGTCTCTGCGCTTCCCATTGTTCTTGGATGCTAATTTATCTCTCAATAACTTCCCATGAACGTTCTAATTCAACTCGGGTGGTTTTTGTTTGCAAGATGGTGTTAAATAGATTCAAAGTAATGCTAGTTTGATCCTGTAGACCGGGTTCTATGTTAGGTTGTATGTTACTTGGGACAGTCATGAGGATTTAGAATTTATTAGATTATGAAAGTATTAGGAATTTTGTTGCTTTAGTTTTGTGGAATGAAAAGTGAAGAAATTTCAGAACCCAAAATAATAGTATAATAACAGTAAAGGTCGTTTCCTGTACTTGAAGTAATTTGAGGATATTAAAAAAAAAACAAATTAAGAAAAATTGTTAGAGGATATGAGGCTTTAATCTCAAAAGAATCTCATGTCATAACAGGAGAAAGAAAGAAGGATAAAACTTCTAACGAATTTTAAGAAATAACCGTCTGAGAGATCTTCAGGTCTTGAGGCTGTTGATAGCAGTCACAGAGGAAAAACTGTAAATGATCACACAGTCAAATACATTCAAATTATAGTAGAATTTGGAATTAAACTATAATTGATCATTCATTAGAAAGACATAGAGAACAAAATGTTGAAAGGCATTGAAAACAAAGTGACGGGATACATAGCTTCAAGGGGACAGGATTCAGAATCTCTTCTACATCATTTATATTATTTCAAGTCGGTGAACATTAATACAATCGGCACCCAAAAAACCAAAATCCCTTTCTCAGTCTTGTGAAAATATATTTATACATCATCCTCCCATATTTTTCCCATTAGTGATTTAATTAACTTCCTAAGACTAACAGTTACATGAGTAAACAATCTCAAACCATTTACATTTCTATCCTAACTGTCTTATTTACTCCAATGATGAACACTTTCAAAAAAGTATTTCACGTCTGCGTTGATGAGGTCATTTCTTCTCTTTTTATATAATCGATGCATTTTCCCAGAAGGTGTACCAATACTATAGGAGCATCTGGAATATCTTTTTCCTGGAATAGGAAGAATTTCTTTTGTATCCCTGGTAGACGGTCTTCAACTATCTTCCCTGTGAACTCAATAGCCCGTAGCTTTAAATTTGGTCTCACCATCCACTTATTTATCTGTGTAACAT
>JZKD02S2368227.1:12607-30369 GCA_000966675.3 Picea glauca | reverse complement strand
CATGAGACAGGGAAGGGGAGGAATTGGCTACAAAACTTGGAGACTGAGTTCCAAGCAGATTTAGCCAAACTACATAACCAAAAAAAATGTTTAAGACTCTCAGGGTGACCACAAAGGGGGCACTTAGGATGGGTGATGCCAAGGTGGACCAGACAATGGCTTAGAGCCAATCCTTTAAGGATGAGAAACTAGGAAAATCAGAGCTTCTTGGGTTCAACCAAGGGTTTCCGCATGCTGCAAAGTCAGAAAAACCAAGTGCTTTGTTTATACTTGAGCCTTAAAAAAAATTGTTTCACTGGACATCGTAAATAGTGTTACGACATGAAAATGCATGCTTATTTTGCATTTTCACAGGCTTTCTTCTCTCACCAACATGGCAAAAAATCATTGGAGTTAAATGACAATTACAGGTTGCAAGGAGAAACTTGGAGGTTATGCACCTTGTTTTATCTTGCCCCATCATCATTCTACCCATCATTTGGGGCAAGATCAAAGGTGTAAAACGATAATGTTGGCTTGAAGGAGGAAGATGAACCCATGAATTGGAGAAAGCCCCACCATGGAAAATGAAAGATGCAGTTTGCAAGTGAAGAGTAGGTAGAGTAGCCCCTCCTAGGGTTGAGCACTTAGTTTTAGAGAGGACATGTGCATGTATGGAACCACTCAATCTCATCAAACATGGTGTTTTCAATGCTAGAAGAGGAGCGCCCCACTCCTTGGAGCAAAATGAAGGCCCAAAGCATGACAGTAATGTAGACAAAGGGTATTAGGGAAATGAAATTTACAGGACATAAAACATTATAGTCAAGTACGCATTCAGCATAAACACTTTGTTTTGAGTTAGTATATTGTTCTTTTTGTTATCTTTTTTTATTAAAAAAATGCTTCCTTGACTATTTATATAATTGAATATGTTCAAAATGGGAATTTTACAAAAAATAAAAACGGGATAAGGTAGTTTGTCACCTAAAAGAGCATCCTTCCATGAGACAGGAAAGTGAAGGAATTGGCCACAAAACTTGGAGACCAAGTTCCAAGCAGATCTAGTGAAACTACATAACCAAAACAAATGTTTAAGACTCTCAGGGTGACCACAAAGGGGGCACTTAGAATGGGTGATACTAAGGTGGACCAGACGATGGCCTAGAGCCAAGCCTTTAAGGATGAGTAACTAGGAAAAAAATACCTTCTTGGGTTCAGCCAATGGTTTCCACATGCTGCGATGTCGGAAAAAACAGGTGGTTTGTTTAGACTTGAGCCTTAAAATTTTGTTTTGCTGGACATCATAAATAGTGTTACCACGTGAAAATGCATGCTTATTTCGCATTTTCATGGGCTTTCTTTTCTCACCAACACGGTATAAAATCCTTGAAGTTCAATGACAGTTACAGGTTGCAAGGGGAAACTTGGAAGCTGTGCACCTTGTTCTATCTTGCCCCAACATCATTCTACCCATTATTTGGGGCAAGATCAAAGGTGTAAAAGGGTAATGCTGGCTTGAAGGAAGACGATGAATGCATGAACTAGAGAAAGCCCCACCTTGGAAGATGAAATATGCAATTTGCAAGTGAAGAGTAGGTAGAGGATCCCCTCCTAGGGTTGAGCACTTAGTTATAGAGAGGACAAGTGCATGTATGGAGCCACTCAATCTCATCAAAGTTCAAACAAAGTGTTTTCAATTCTAGAAGAGGAGCACTCCACTCCTTGGAATACAATGAAGGCCCAAAGCATGACAGTAATATAGACAAAGGGTATTGGGGCAATGAAATTTACAGGACATACAAACATTATAGTCAAGTAAGCATTCAACATAAACACTTTGTTTTGAGTTAGTATATTATTCTTCTTGTTATCTATTTTTATTTTAAAAAAACGCTTCCTTGACTACTTATATAATTGATTATGTACAAAAGGAGCATTTTACAAAAAAAAAAAATGGGATAAGGTAGTTTGTCACCCAAAAGAGCATCCTTCCATGAGACAGGAAAGTGAAGGAATTGGCCACAAACCTTGGAGACCAAGTTCAAACCAGCTTTAGAGAAACCACATAACCAAAACAAATGTTTAAGACTCTCAGGGTGACCACAAAGGGGGCACTTACAATGGGTGATGCCAAGGAGGACTAGACGATGCCCTAGAGCCAAGCCTTTAAGGATGAGTAACTAGGAAACTTTTGGTTCAACCAAGGGTTTCCACATGCTGCGAAGTCAGAAAAACCAAGTGGTTTGTTTAGACTTGAGCCTTAATTTTTTTTTTTGCTAGACATTGTAAATAGTGTTACCACTTTAAAATGGATGCTTATTTTGCATTTTCAAGGGCTTTCTTCTCTCACCAACATGGAAGAAAATTCTTGGAGTTCAATGATAGTTACAGGTTGCAAGGAGAAACTTGGAGGCTATGCACCTTGTTCTATATTTCCCCAACATCACTCTACCCATCATTTGGGGCAAGATCAAACGTGTAAAAGGGTAATGTTGGCTTGAAGGGGGAAGATGAACACATGAATTGGAGAAAGACCCACTTTGGAAGATGAAAGATGCAATTTGCAAGCGAGGAGACCCTCCTAGTGTTGAGCACTTAGCTTTAGAGAGGAAAAGTGCACGTATGGAACCACTCAATCTCATCAAACAAGGTGTTTTCAATGCTAGAAGAGGAGCGATCCACTCCTTAGAGCACAATGAAGGCCCAAAGCATGACAATAATGTAGACAAAGGGTATCAAGGAAATGCAATTTACATGACATACAAACATTATACTCAAGTAAGCATTCATCATAAACGCTTTGTTTTGAGTTAGTATATTTTTCTTTTGTTTATCCCTTTTTATTAAATAAAACGCTTCACATCTTTACCCTTCGAGCCATCGTTGAGGAGGCATGACATCGGTCTTCGAAAGTCTACTGCTGCTTTGTAGATTTTTGGAAGGCTTTTGACTCTGTCCTGAGAGAAGCCTTGTTCCAGAGGCTCAAAGACATTGGCATCTCCCATACCCTACTGGCTGCCATCATGTGCCTCTATGAGTTGGTACTTGGTCGTCTTCGCACAGTTCACGAGATGTCATATTTCATCAAGAGTACCATCGGAGTTAAATAAGGATGCCCCCTATCCCGCACATTGTTTGGGATTTATATTGATGAGCTAGAGGCCTTTCTCCACGATCATATCTAGGACAGTGACAGGTGCCTCCTCCACCAGGTTCTAATATCCATCTTTATTTTCACTGATGATGTGGTCCTCCTATCCTCATCTCCAGTGGGATTACAAAGATAGTTGGATGCCCTAGATCTCTTCTGCAACCTTCGGCAATTGACGACTAACCTGGGTAAAACCAAGGTTATGATCTTCAATGGGTCAAAGAATTCCATAGAACTTCATTTCTTATTCATAGGGGAGGAGATCGAGATTACCAAAGCCTACATGTACTTGGGAGCACGGTTTTCAAGACCCCATTTCAGTTTGCGACCAAACCTCCAACCTCAGATTGCCAAGGGTTATGAGCGTTTATCCCTTCTCGAGAGACAATGTTTCTGCCACCATTTTTACGACATGTCATCCAAGATGTCTCTCATGGACTCCTTTATCTGACCCACTATTATCTATGGCTCAGAAATCTGGGGCCTTCCTTAATGGAGTCTGATTGGGCCTCAGTTGAGAGAGTCCAGACACTTCTCCTCCGATGCATCATTAGATGCAAGTAGATAGTTCCTCATTATATCATCATAACAAAGTTTGGGGCTCAGTGCTTCCGACTTGAGATAGTGTTCAGTTTGGTCTCTTTTCTACATCGCATACAGGGATTATCGGACTCGACAAAGGGGCAAGACCGATACCCATACTTGGCCTATTGCTCTTCTGAGACCATTTCCCTCTCTGGCCCATTGGGTCGGGCTCAAGGTTGGTTCGCAGGGGTTTCATATCTTTTAGAGTCCATGGACATTCAGATTGATCACCTCCCTCCATTTTGGTATTCCTTGGATGCACCTGGCCATCTCCTACCGACCAAAAAGGTATTGAACAAGATCATCGAAGATGACATTTATAGGCAGTTTATCCAGATCACTTGGGCTAACCCTCCTGGAGGGTTACGCCCAAAGATGGCCTTTTACGCTAAGCATTTCTTGGATCTTAGGGATGGGTTCATCGTTCGACCACAATATACATTCCACCACTGGGTACATGCTCTTTGCATTCCTCTAGGCCAGTTCAGAGTGGGATTTCATAGACTTCGAGTAGAGATAGACCACCAAATCAACTGACCAGAAAAGATTTGTCAGCTATGCTAGCTACAAGAGGTCGATATTGAGGAGCACTTCATCTTCTGGTGTCCTATTTATTATGAGATTAGGGGGTGGTTTCAATGCTTATTTAGGGGGACTCAGACCCTCCCTCCCTTCCCAAGAGACAGATGAGATCCCCCAGACCTCATCGGTGCACTACCTCTACCAATCAGCAGTGCAACGGACAATCCAAGCACTCCACCAGTTCCCCCTCAAGACACCCGACTATACTCAGCTTTCTTCATTTGGCCTCAGATGGTAGGAGAGATGGATCCATTCCATGAAAGATCTACTTCCTTTCTTCTGGTTGCTCTTGTCCTTAGATATTCTCCTACAATACATCCCATCATCTGAGAAGGTCTTTGAGCTCAAGGCCAAGGGTTCTTCATGCCTCAAACTAGATCTCACTCTCTACTACTCTACCTTATTGCACTTTAATTTCTACATCTTGCCTTTTATAGGAGACCTTTTGGTACTCCTACATTGTATCGACATCATTGTACTCAACAATCCCTTTGACCTACTTTTGTGGTCATTAGTAGGACATTAATAAAATTATCTTATCTTATCTTATCTTCCTTGACTATTTATATAATTGAATATGTACAAAATGAGCAGTTTACAAAAAATAAAAATGGGATAAGGTAGTTTGTAACCCAAAAGAGAATCCTTCCATGAGGCAGGCAAGGGGAGGAATTGGCCACAAAGCTTGGAGACCAAGTTCCAAGCATATTTATCCAAACTACATAATCAAAACAAATGCTTAAGACTCTCAGGGTGACCACAAAGGGGAGAATTAGGATGGGTGATGCCAAGTTGGACCAAACAATGGCCTAGAGCCAAGCCTTTAAGGATGAGTAACTAAGAAAAAAATACCTTCTTGGGTTCAACCAAGGGTTTACACATGCTATAGAGTTGGAAAAACCAAGTGGTTTGTTTAGACTTGAGCCTTAAAATTTTGTTTCACTAAACATTGTAAATAATGTTACCATCTGAAAATGCATTGCCTATTTCACAGTTTCATGGGCTTTCTTCTCTCACCAACATGGCAGAAAATCCTTGGAGTTTAGTGAAAATTATAGGTCGCAAGGAGAAACGTGGATGCCATGCAACTTGTTCTATCTTTCCCAAGCATCATTCTACCCATCATTTGGGGCAAGATCAAAGGTGTAAATGGGTAATGTTGGCTTGAAGGAGGAAGATGAACACATGAATTGGAGAACGTCCCACCTTGGAAGATGAAAGATGCATATTGTAGAGGAAGAGTAGGTAAAGGAACCCCTCCTAGGGTTGAGCACTTAGTTTTAAAGAGGACATGTGCACGTATGGAACCACTCAATCTCATCAAAGAATGTGTTTTCACCATTGAGGTTCCATTTGGCACGTCGACATACATTTCGAGGCATATTTCATCTTTGAGATCCTTTGGGGTTGAGGGAACATTTATTCAAGGAATTTTCTACATGTTTGAAGGAGAGCTCTTTACATGAGGAGATGCCATATGGCATTGTTTACATGGTCAAACCCTCAAATGAAGAATAATTGCATGCTTTAAGAAAGGAATTTTGCTTGTGGAGATGACAAGTGGACTTTAAGAAAGGCATTTTGCTTGTGGAGATGACAAGTGGACTTGAGACCCCATCCAAAACCCTTTTAATGGTATTTCATGAAGGGTTGAATCATTCTAATGGAAGAAAAGGTGGGAAAAAAATTTCTACGTCTTTCCAAATAATATTTTCATGAAAAATAGTTGTAAGGGAGAGCTATAAAAGGAGATCCATTCTCATTTGTTGAAAGCATGGTTGGAAGAAAGGGATTTCCCTCCCAAGTACTTCGTTGAATACCTTTTGGGAGNCATGAGACAGGGAAGGGGAGGAATTGGCTACAAAACTTGGAGACTGAGTTCCAAGCAGATTTAGCCAAACTACATAACCAAAAAAAATGTTTAAGACTCTCAGGGTGACCACAAAGGGGGCACTTAGGATGGGTGATGCCAAGGTGGACCAGACAATGGCTTAGAGCCAATCCTTTAAGGATGAGAAACTAGGAAAATCAGAGCTTCTTGGGTTCAACCAAGGGTTTCCGCATGCTGCAAAGTCAGAAAAACCAAGTGCTTTGTTTATACTTGAGCCTTAAAAAAAATTGTTTCACTGGACATCGTAAATAGTGTTACGACATGAAAATGCATGCTTATTTTGCATTTTCACAGGCTTTCTTCTCTCACCAACATGGCAAAAAATCATTGGAGTTAAATGACAATTACAGGTTGCAAGGAGAAACTTGGAGGTTATGCACCTTGTTTTATCTTGCCCCATCATCATTCTACCCATCATTTGGGGCAAGATCAAAGGTGTAAAACGATAATGTTGGCTTGAAGGAGGAAGATGAACCCATGAATTGGAGAAAGCCCCACCATGGAAAATGAAAGATGCAGTTTGCAAGTGAAGAGTAGGTAGAGTAGCCCCTCCTAGGGTTGAGCACTTAGTTTTAGAGAGGACATGTGCATGTATGGAACCACTCAATCTCATCAAACATGGTGTTTTCAATGCTAGAAGAGGAGCGCCCCACTCCTTGGAGCAAAATGAAGGCCCAAAGCATGACAGTAATGTAGACAAAGGGTATTAGGGAAATGAAATTTACAGGACATAAAACATTATAGTCAAGTACGCATTCAGCATAAACACTTTGTTTTGAGTTAGTATATTGTTCTTTTTGTTATCTTTTTTTATTAAAAAAATGCTTCCTTGACTATTTATATAATTGAATATGTTCAAAATGGGAATTTTACAAAAAATAAAAACGGGATAAGGTAGTTTGTCACCTAAAAGAGCATCCTTCCATGAGACAGGAAAGTGAAGGAATTGGCCACAAAACTTGGAGACCAAGTTCCAAGCAGATCTAGTGAAACTACATAACCAAAACAAATGTTTAAGACTCTCAGGGTGACCACAAAGGGGGCACTTAGAATGGGTGATACTAAGGTGGACCAGACGATGGCCTAGAGCCAAGCCTTTAAGGATGAGTAACTAGGAAAAAAATACCTTCTTGGGTTCAGCCAATGGTTTCCACATGCTGCGATGTCGGAAAAAACAGGTGGTTTGTTTAGACTTGAGCCTTAAAATTTTGTTTTGCTGGACATCATAAATAGTGTTACCACGTGAAAATGCATGCTTATTTCGCATTTTCATGGGCTTTCTTTTCTCACCAACACGGTATAAAATCCTTGAAGTTCAATGACAGTTACAGGTTGCAAGGGGAAACTTGGAAGCTGTGCACCTTGTTCTATCTTGCCCCAACATCATTCTACCCATTATTTGGGGCAAGATCAAAGGTGTAAAAGGGTAATGCTGGCTTGAAGGAAGACGATGAATGCATGAACTAGAGAAAGCCCCACCTTGGAAGATGAAATATGCAATTTGCAAGTGAAGAGTAGGTAGAGGATCCCCTCCTAGGGTTGAGCACTTAGTTATAGAGAGGACAAGTGCATGTATGGAGCCACTCAATCTCATCAAAGTTCAAACAAAGTGTTTTCAATTCTAGAAGAGGAGCACTCCACTCCTTGGAATACAATGAAGGCCCAAAGCATGACAGTAATATAGACAAAGGGTATTGGGGCAATGAAATTTACAGGACATACAAACATTATAGTCAAGTAAGCATTCAACATAAACACTTTGTTTTGAGTTAGTATATTATTCTTCTTGTTATCTATTTTTATTTTAAAAAAACGCTTCCTTGACTACTTATATAATTGATTATGTACAAAAGGAGCATTTTACAAAAAAAAAAAATGGGATAAGGTAGTTTGTCACCCAAAAGAGCATCCTTCCATGAGACAGGAAAGTGAAGGAATTGGCCACAAACCTTGGAGACCAAGTTCAAACCAGCTTTAGAGAAACCACATAACCAAAACAAATGTTTAAGACTCTCAGGGTGACCACAAAGGGGGCACTTACAATGGGTGATGCCAAGGAGGACTAGACGATGCCCTAGAGCCAAGCCTTTAAGGATGAGTAACTAGGAAACTTTTGGTTCAACCAAGGGTTTCCACATGCTGCGAAGTCAGAAAAACCAAGTGGTTTGTTTAGACTTGAGCCTTAATTTTTTTTTTTGCTAGACATTGTAAATAGTGTTACCACTTTAAAATGGATGCTTATTTTGCATTTTCAAGGGCTTTCTTCTCTCACCAACATGGAAGAAAATTCTTGGAGTTCAATGATAGTTACAGGTTGCAAGGAGAAACTTGGAGGCTATGCACCTTGTTCTATATTTCCCCAACATCACTCTACCCATCATTTGGGGCAAGATCAAACGTGTAAAAGGGTAATGTTGGCTTGAAGGGGGAAGATGAACACATGAATTGGAGAAAGACCCACTTTGGAAGATGAAAGATGCAATTTGCAAGCGAGGAGACCCTCCTAGTGTTGAGCACTTAGCTTTAGAGAGGAAAAGTGCACGTATGGAACCACTCAATCTCATCAAACAAGGTGTTTTCAATGCTAGAAGAGGAGCGATCCACTCCTTAGAGCACAATGAAGGCCCAAAGCATGACAATAATGTAGACAAAGGGTATCAAGGAAATGCAATTTACATGACATACAAACATTATACTCAAGTAAGCATTCATCATAAACGCTTTGTTTTGAGTTAGTATATTTTTCTTTTGTTTATCCCTTTTTATTAAATAAAACGCTTCACATCTTTACCCTTCGAGCCATCGTTGAGGAGGCATGACATCGGTCTTCGAAAGTCTACTGCTGCTTTGTAGATTTTTGGAAGGCTTTTGACTCTGTCCTGAGAGAAGCCTTGTTCCAGAGGCTCAAAGACATTGGCATCTCCCATACCCTACTGGCTGCCATCATGTGCCTCTATGAGTTGGTACTTGGTCGTCTTCGCACAGTTCACGAGATGTCATATTTCATCAAGAGTACCATCGGAGTTAAATAAGGATGCCCCCTATCCCGCACATTGTTTGGGATTTATATTGATGAGCTAGAGGCCTTTCTCCACGATCATATCTAGGACAGTGACAGGTGCCTCCTCCACCAGGTTCTAATATCCATCTTTATTTTCACTGATGATGTGGTCCTCCTATCCTCATCTCCAGTGGGATTACAAAGATAGTTGGATGCCCTAGATCTCTTCTGCAACCTTCGGCAATTGACGACTAACCTGGGTAAAACCAAGGTTATGATCTTCAATGGGTCGAAGAATTCCATAGAACTTCATTTCTTATTCATAGGGGAGGAGATCGAGATTACCAAAGCCTACATGTACTTGGGAGCACGGTTTTCAAGACCCCATTTCAGTTTGTGACCAAACCTCCAACCTCAGATTGCCAAGGGTTATGAGCGTTTATCCCTTCTCGAGAGACAATGTTTCTGCCACCATTTTTACGACATCTCATCCAAGATGTCTCTCATGGACTCCTTTATCTGACCCACTATTATCTATGGTTCAGAAATCTGGGGGCCTTCCTTAATGGAGTCTGATTGGGCCTCGGTTGAGAGAGTCCAGACACTTCTCCTCCGATGCATCATTAGATGCAAGTAGATAGTTCCTCATTATATCATCATAACAGAGTTTGGGGCTCAGTGCTTCCGACTTGAGATAGTGTTCAGTTTGGTCTCTTTTCTACATCGCATACAGGGATTATCGGACTCGACAAAGGGGCAAGACCGATACCCATACTTGGCCTATTGCTCTTCTGAGACCATTTCCCTCTCTGGCCCATTGGGTCGGGCTCAAGGTTGGTTCGCAGGGGTTTCATATCTTTTAGAGTCCATGGACATTCAGATTGATCACCTCCCTCCATTTTGGTATTCCTTGGATGCACCTGGCCATCTCCTACCGACCAAAAAGGTATTGAACAAGATCATCGAAGATGACATTTATAGGCAGTTTATCCAGATCACTTGGGCTAACCCTCCTGGAGGGTTACGCCCAAAGATGGCCTTTTACGCTAAGCATTTCTTGGATCTTAGGGATGGGTTCATCGTTCGACCACAATATACATTCCACCACTGGGTACATGCTCTTTGCATTCCTCTAGGCCAGTTCAGAGTGGGATTTCATAGACTTCGAGTAGAGATAGACCACCAAATCAACTGACCAGAAAAGATTTGTCAGCTATGCTAGCTACAAGAGGTCGATATTGAGGAGCACTTCATCTTCTGGTGTCCTATTTATTATGAGATTAGGGGGTGGTTTCAATGCTTATTTAGGGGGACTCAGACCCTCCCTCCCTTCCCAAGAGACAGATGAGATCCCCCAGACCTCATCGGTGCACTACCTCTACCAATCAGCAGTGCAACGGACAATCCAAGCACTCCACCAGTTCCCCCTCAAGACACCCGACTATACTCAGCTTTCTTCATTTGGCCTCAGATGGTAGGAGAGATGGATCCATTCCATGAAAGATCTACTTCCTTTCTTCTGGTTGCTCTTGTCCTTAGATATTCTCCTACAATACATCCCATCATCTGAGAAGGTCTTTGAGCTCAAGGCCAAGGGTTCTTCATGCCTCAAACTAGATCTCACTCTCTACTACTCTACCTTATTGCACTTTAATTTCTACATCTTGCCTTTTATAGGAGACCTTTTGGTACTCCTACATTGTATCGACATCATTGTACTCAACAATCCCTTTGACCTACTTTTGTGGTCATTAGTAGGACATTAATAAAATTATCTTATCTTATCTTATCTTCCTTGACTATTTATATAATTGAATATGTACAAAATGAGCAGTTTACAAAAAATAAAAATGGGATAAGGTAGTTTGTAACCCAAAAGAGAATCCTTCCATGAGGCAGGCAAGGGGAGGAATTGGCCACAAAGCTTGGAGACCAAGTTCCAAGCATATTTATCCAAACTACATAATCAAAACAAATGCTTAAGACTCTCAGGGTGACCACAAAGGGGAGAATTAGGATGGGTGATGCCAAGTTGGACCAAACAATGGCCTAGAGCCAAGCCTTTAAGGATGAGTAACTAAGAAAAAAATACCTTCTTGGGTTCAACCAAGGGTTTACACATGCTATAGAGTTGGAAAAACCAAGTGGTTTGTTTAGACTTGAGCCTTAAAATTTTGTTTCACTAAACATTGTAAATAATGTTACCATCTGAAAATGCATTGCCTATTTCACAGTTTCATGGGCTTTCTTCTCTCACCAACATGGCAGAAAATCCTTGGAGTTTAGTGAAAATTATAGGTCGCAAGGAGAAACGTGGATGCCATGCAACTTGTTCTATCTTTCCCAAGCATCATTCTACCCATCATTTGGGGCAAGATCAAAGGTGTAAATGGGTAATGTTGGCTTGAAGGAGGAAGATGAACACATGAATTGGAGAACGTCCCACCTTGGAAGATGAAAGATGCATATTGTAGAGGAAGAGTAGGTAAAGGAACCCCTCCTAGGGTTGAGCACTTAGTTTTAAAGAGGACATGTGCACGTATGGAACCACTCAATCTCATCAAAGAATGTGTTTTCACCATTGAGGTTCCATTTGGCACGTCGACATACATTTCGAGGCATATTTCATCTTTGAGATCCTTTGGGGTTGAGGGAACATTTATTCAAGGAATTTTCTACATGTTTGAAGGAGAGCTCTTTACATGAGGAGATGCCATATGGCATTGTTTACATGGTCAAACCCTCAAATGAAGAATAATTGCATGCTTTAAGAAAGGAATTTTGCTTGTGGAGATGACAAGTGGACTTTAAGAAAGGCATTTTGCTTGTGGAGATGACAAGTGGACTTGAGACCCCATCCAAAACCCTTTTAATGGTATTTCATGAAGGGTTGAATCATTCTAATGGAAGAAAAGGTGGGAAAAAAATTTCTACGTCTTTCCAAATAATATTTTCATGAAAAATAGTTGTAAGGGAGAGCTATAAAAGGAGATCCATTCTCATTTGTTGAAAGCATGGTTGGAAGAAAGGGATTTCCCTCCCAAGTACTTCGTTGAATACCTTTTGGGAGAATTAGAAGGACATTGGTTCAAGTTAAGGTTTCTTAATCTCTTTACTCTTTTCCATGGATTACTAGGTTTTTGCAAGAATTGCCATTAGTTTTCTGCTGGAATAACCTTTGTAGAAGAGTAGATTTGTCCCAAAAGAAGAGATTACAGTTGAGGTTGTTAACCCCTCCCTAATCCTTGATGTAATATTGAATTGTTGAAGGTTCTTGCTGCTGGTATTTCTATTGTTCGAGGAGGTTGTTGCTTCCTTGCTTATTTATTGGTTGTACATTATTGTTGGATGTAATTCCATGGTTGTGATGGTGCATCTTCTTTAAAGGCTCTCACTTTAGTCTTGCATATTCTAAAAATCTGTTTTGGACTTATTATGGAATATCTATGATAGCTTAATTGCGTCTTCTCCATCATATCCAAACCCTCTTGTTCTAAATCTTCCCTAACTCCATCGCCCAATTGGATAGGCACTAGCCTTGGTAAATTCTACCACAATCTCTTTTCTAAAAATACCAAAAAACATTTCTTTTCTAGGGTTCCTCCCTTGTGCTGGAAAAGAACTGGCCTAAAGAGAGAGGAAGTGTTGTTGAGGTGATATTTAACAATCTTCCTCAGTGCCCTTAAGGTTGCACTTTGTTAAAGGACTTTGTAACATTTGAAGTGCAGGTTTGGGAGATACAAATAGGTTGAGGGTAACGCCACCTACAACCATCAATTGGATTATACTTCTTAAAAGCCTTGGACTTGTTCTAGTTCCCATATTTCCACTAGGCTACTGGGATTGCAAACCTAGCTTCATGAGAAGGGTGTAAGGGATAAGGATCTTGACCTTGTCTATGACAATCATGTATGGGTTGTGTTAGCACTGAGAGTCACCCTCAGACTGCTAGAGGATAAGCCCAGTACCCATCAAAATGTAAATGGATTTAAATGGGCTTAGACTGCTAGAGGATAAGCCCCGACCCTCGCAATCCACCACCAACTGCCACGTACCTATTCCTCTATACCATGGTTTCAATTGAGTGACTACTCTAGAATTTTAATGTTCGAGCATATTCCGTCCCCGCAATGAAGCATGGCTGTCGATCTATTGCAATCTGCGATCTGGGTAACCCTGCTATTTTAGAGCCCCCGCTGAAATTTATCCATCTGCCAACTCCATAATCCTTTTAACCGTGTTTAGAGATGGAGCCAATTTTGGCACTTGGGAGCTTTGAATGCCGAGCAAGAATATCTCCCGAAGGATGATCTCCCGAATCTAACGTGGTGGCCTGATGTCATGTTCTGTCACAACTACTGATGGATGAGCACCATGGGCCTGAACTTATGAGTGCCAAGTGTCTTCGACACTTTGGCACTTCAGGCTTCGGGAGTTCTGGATTGTGAAGCATGAAAAACTCCCGAAGTGGTATGGGCCCGGAGTGATGTGGTGGACACTTGGCATTGATCCAAGAGAGGTAGGTTTGCCTCTCCAAGTATAAATAGATCCCTTTTCTCACTCCCTCTTCACCATATCTTGAGATATTGTTATGTTACTTGATTTTCACCACTCTCTCTCTCTTTCTTGTCCATCTTTCATCCATTCTTTGGCTCTCTAGGGTTTTGGAGCAAGTATTTCTCCAAGATCTATTTTTGAGTAATAAAAGAGAAACTTTGGAGGATATTGGAAGAGCAACGANGGATTTAAATGGGCTAGAGGATAAGCCCCGACCCTCGCAATCCACCACCAACTGCCACGTACCTATTCCTCTATACCATGGTTTCAATTGAGTAACTACTCTAGAATTTTAATGTTCGAGCATATTCCGTCCCCGCAATGAAGCATGGCTGTCGATCTATTGCAATCTGCAATCTGGGTAACCCTGCTATTTTAGAGTCCCCGCTAAAATTTATCCATCTGCCAACTCCATAATCCTTTTAACCGTGTTTAGAGATGGAGCCAATTTTGGCACTTGGGAGCTTTGAATGCTGAGCAAGAATATCTCCCGAAGGACGATCTCCCGAATCTAACGTGGTGGCCTGATGTCATGTGCTGTCACAACTACTGATGGATGAGCGCCATGCGCCTGAACTTATGAGTGCCAAGTGTCTTCGACACTTCGGCACTTCAGGCTTCGGGAGTTCTGGATTGTGAAGCATGAAAAACTCCCGAAGTGGTACGGGCCCGGAGTGATGTGGTGGACACTTGGCATTGATCCAAGAGAGGTAGGTTTGCCTCTCCAAGTATAAATAGATCCCTTTTCTCACTCCCTCTTCACCATATCTTGAGATATTGTTATGTTACTTGATTTTCACCACTCTCTCTCTCTTTCTTGTCCATCTTTCATCCATTCTTTGGCTCTCTAGGGTTTTGGAGCAAGTATTTCTCCAAGATCTATTTTTGAGTAATAAAAGAGAAACTTTGGAGGATATTGGAAGAGCAACGACTATTCTTGTTCTTGCTTACACATGAGGTAATATTGTGAATTTGGCATTATGGTGGCATAGAGTAGATTCTTGGGTAAAGTGTTTTACTTGGGTAGATCTAACAACGAGTATTCTTGTTAATCTATATATGTGGGTTTGCTAATAGGGTGCAAGTATTTCATTTTGTTAGCATATTCAGCCATATTATCTTCTTGTATGCATATTATCTTGTCAAGTGTTGCAGGTTTGGCTTCTAGGGTTTTGTTGGTATTGCCTCAAGGAAGAGTCCTTCCTCAAAGCACACTCAAACTCCTTCTTTCTCATTCTTTACTCACTCTTTTCTTGCTGTTCATTCCATATAATATTTCATCTAGCTTAACATATTAGATTGGTCATTTTAATCCACTTTTATCATAAGTTTTTTATGAGAAAAATTTCTGCCCTAAAAACAAAATTTTTTCTTCATTTTATTGGTTGTGTGTAGCTTTTCCAACAAGCATAGATTGCTGGTTTTTGCAGGTTCTTAACAGGTTGAGAGGGTTATGGTACCCAATATCATCCACAGAACACTCCAAGACCCTTCTCTTAAAGTGGGTAACAAATCTCAACCTCTCTTCTTTCTTTTCTAGCCTCTTGTGCATAGATCTACTCTCTTTTGCTGATTTTTAGTGGCTCATAGCTTGGGAGGAGAATTGGTACGACCTACCTCGCACGTGTGAGCTTAGGGTTAGTACAAATTTCAATTTTTCCTTTTAAAAATCGTCTTCTAAGCCTAGGACATGGGGTTAGTAAGCTTCTTGTTGAGAGTTGTTGTTGCTTGTTTTCCTCTCAACCCCCTTGGCACAATAAAGGTAGGCTTGCCTCCACCTTGTGCCATTGAGTGGTTTGTGTAATGTCCCTTTCCAAATAGGAGCTCCAGAGAGGAGGCTTAATGGTCCCGCCCCGTTAGACTATAGCCAGGGCCAGAAAGGGGCAAACGGGGTCACTAGAGGTCACTTCAGCCACCGGTGTTATATTCGGAAAGTGACATTGAGCTAAAAAGGGTAAAAAGCGCTTTTAAGTCAGTATGAGCTAAAAATAGAAGTCAACAATGAATTAGGTTTTCAACAGTGCTTTAGGGTTTTGGAAGTCATAAGTGAATTAGGGTTTCAACAGTGATTTAGGGTTTTGGAAAGCTATAAAGGAAGGGTCAGCTACCTAATTCATAATTATGCAGATTATGACTTGTCATTGAGGAGAGAGGTGCATCTCAAGAGAGATAGTTCAGTGGATTCCAGGAGGAAGACACCAGTTGGCTGATTTCGGTGTTGAGAGACACACCTTAGTCACCGGGAAGATCACACAGGTCTTCCATCATTCTTCAGCAGCAGTTACACAGTGCTCACATATTCCAGGTATTATCTTTAGTTGTTTATTTGTATTCCGGCTAAGATCCTTTTGTCTTTTGATCTAGACGAGTGTTGTCATTTTATTCAACCGCATTCGGCCTTTGTAATCTGCAGAGATATCATAATATAAACTTTGCAGTCCTTTGTCGCATTTATTATTTGTATGATCATTTATATGTTGTAAACGATTGATCCTACACACACATTATCAACGTTTCTTAGACTAGCCAAGTCAGGAACATTACAATGGTATCAGAGCTTTAGTCCTGCCAGCCTGTGACTAAAGACGATGAGTGCAGCAGAAGACCCAGAGGGTCGTGAACACGTAGGTGATGAATATGTCACTTACAGCAGGCGCAAGGAAAGAAGGCCTAGGCCAAACTTTCCTCCTTTCCCTCCCAGTTCAGAGGATGAGGAAGAGACACGCAGAGAAGCAGAGAGAAGAGCAGAGCGTGAGGCCGAGCGCGAAGCAGAGAGAAGGCTAGGTGACCGATATGAGCGACCAGAGGGCAGTGGTAAGGCCCCCATGGATCCAGATGTAGCCTTCATGCAGGTTATCAGTGATATGTTAGCTAGTCAGCGGACCATGTCACAGTCCTTGGCTCAAGTAGCTGATAGATTGGCTATGGCAGACATCCAGGGCACACAAGCCCCACATACAATACAGGGGAACTTAGGAGAAGGCAGTAAACCCTAGTCACCCACTCGCACGTACACATCTGCTAGTAGGATTCCCAGGCCCTTGTTCCCCAACTTCCAGAGGGCACCCCCNGTTTACAGATAGGCTCATGGACAGGTTTGACAGGAAGGATCCCGAGATACACTTCAGGGATCTAGCCCAGTTGAGACAAACTGGCACAGTAGAGGCGTTCATCACAGAGTTTCAATGGGTAGCCGTGGCAGTGAAAGATATATCAGATCCTAGGCTGATCATGCTATTCACAGAAGGACTCACAGAGCCTTTGAAAGGATGGGTGAAGGCATACAGGCCTCCCAATTTGCAGGATGCCATCCTTCGCACTCGAGATCTGGTAGACTCAGTGCCAAAGACTAAATTTTTTTCCAAACCATTTGTGCCCAAGAGGGATTGAGACAGGAAGCCATTCCAGAGAGAATGGAAGGGAAAGGAGAAGTTGGATGATGAGACTAGGCGAGAGCTTATAAGGAAAAATATTTTCTTCAGCTGTAGAGATCCTTGGGTCCTAGGCCACAGGTGCATGGGCAAGGGAGAGATTCATTATATTGAGGTAGAAATAGACAGCGTGGACAGTGAGGAGGAGGAGAAGGATAGTGGATCCACTAGTTCAGAGGAGGATTCATCACCAACAGAGGAGCAACCTCTCCGTAGACCACCAACACCGGAAGGAGCCCATCCTCCAATAGTCCCACAACCGCCAAAATAGGCTAATAGGAGGAAACCAGCAAAGGGAGGTGTCATAGCGACCCTTTCTGGTGTTCCCAGGTATGATACCCTCTGTATCAGAGGGATTATCTAGGGGCAATGGGAAATCACCCTAATACATGGTGGGGCCACCCACAACTTCATCGACGCTTCACTAGTATCGAGACAGACACTTCAGATAGAGGAGTTTGAGGGGTTTTATGTTGCGGTAGCAGATGGCCACACAGTGGAGTGTCTAAACAGAGTTCCAAACTTAGAGATGAAGTTAGGAAACTACACAGTGAGAGACACATTTTATGTGGTTGACCTATC
>JZKD02S2368226.1:323699-342098 GCA_000966675.3 Picea glauca | reverse complement strand
TTCTTCAAGAATAGTGTTTAGACTTGATTTGATAATTCATAATCATCCTATTCCAGAAGATTTCACATCATTCCAACTTGAATATCTCGAATCTGGGCAAAATCTTGAATATTCTAGTGAAAACAGCTTTCTGTGGTTAACAATATTTGGATTTAGGCACCTTATCCACTGAAAGAACTTCTTTTCGGTGGTTAATGAGCACTGGAGGGCTCACCTAAACCACTGAAAAATAGAAGTATTTCAAAAATCAAAATATCAAAATTCCGATTACCTGCATGTTTGTAAATGACTTCAAGGCTTCTTAGATGAAGCTCCTTTCTCTCTGACTAAACTTGTAATCTCCTCTTAATGGGTTTCATCTTGCAACTCTCCTTCCATAGAAGTGGCAATTTGAGAAAGGGCCTCTAATCCAAGTGGTCTAGCTGTTGGGACTGCTTGTTCCTTCAACTGCAATCTGAAAAGTCTGAGTTTTCTATACAAAGATGCATTCTCTTTCATTAGTAGCTTGTTTCTTTCAATTTTCTTCTCATGTCTCTGCTTAACTTCTTGGCTCTTGTCATACAGCTCAATGTTATTGTCCAAGAGTTGTGCATTATGTAACTTGACTTGTTTCTCTGAATGTTTCAAGCTGTACAACTCTTTCAACAGCTGATTTATCTTGTTGGATTTAGATACAGTAGGTTCAGCAGATGACTGTGCTATCTCTAGATGTGCCTCCAGGTACCAAACACCATCAACCTTGGCCTTTAAGGCTGGTCCATACTTTTCCATATATGATTGTTGATGTCTTCCTCAAATCCAGGAGTTATGTGTGCAATTGATGAACATATAGATCTAGAGTCAAAGCATGTGACTCAACAAGAAATTATAACTTAATAACATACTTCTAATTCATCAACAGCATGAGATATTTAGGCAAGACTCGAATCAAAGGTTTAATGAGACAATAGCCTTTAAATTTGATAGGTGGATAAACTATGACCCAATAATAGGAGTGATCTTAGGCCATTGACATGAATCAGGGTTTTAAGCTTATGAATTAACTCAACAGTCAAACAGAAAACTAAGAGTGCATTTAGAGAAGTTTGATTCGAGCTAATAAATTAGTGTATATTTGAGAACAGACTCAACGTTATTGGTGTGACTTGGAGTTCAAGGGTAAATGAAAATCTTAAACACATAGATAATATAGGCAACATTCAATCAATTTAGGCAGCGACTAAGAAAAAACTGTGACTCGACTAATAGAAGAAAATATTTGAGGCGATAATTGTTCAAGAATTGATCACAGAACTAGAATTTAAGTCATTTGATAATTGAAATGCACACCTGTATGATGAGTTTGTGTTCAAGTCGGTCTTTGACATAGCCGGGGGTCATGGTATTCACATAAAAGTTTTGGCCCTCGGGGCGGTTGGGAAACTCTTTAGCCAACACTCTGGTGTATGCGTTGAGTGCCACTTTTGAAACACAATATGCTGAGCAATTCTTAGGGAAACCCTCGGATGCCGAGTCGCCTGAATTGGAATCCTCTATAAGTTGTTGCACAAAAGCATTGATCTTTTCCTCTGAAAGGTTGCCTATGTCAGACAGTTGTTGCACATGAGTTGCATCCTTGATTCTCTGTAACATGCCAAAATGTGAACTGACATTGATAATTCAAGAACCTGAAGAAGATGGTCCAAGAAGAGGAAGAATCCCTCTGGTTAAAGTTTTAACCCCCTAATAATTTGTTTGCAGAACTGGTTTTTGTTCTTCATAACTATTTTTGTTGTCTGCAATTTCCACATTATTTACCTGTATGATGAGTTTTCTCTCCAAACTAGAGTGTCAACCATCTTTTTCCACTTGAATGAATTTGGAGCTGTAATTGCATGCCTGTATGAGGGAATTTCGGTTGTTTGATCCAAATTAATGATAACTGACAGCCCGAGCATATAGATGATGTTTCGACAACTATTTCTCATTAACCCGCAGCATGTTCCCTCAAAAATGACTCATTTTGCATGATGCATTAAACACATCATAATCTTTCTTCTTTTCCATAATGAGAACATCCTTCATCAACTGTAGCATAGGTGTCCGGGTTGACACATTATAATAAGAGTAAGAAGACTTCAGCATGGTGTAATTAGCATTGCCAAGGATCGAGGAGGGAAGAGTATAGAAGCTGCAGAAGTCTGTAATCTCATGAGTATCAGGTTTTTCTAGCACATTTTCAGTAGGAACTGGCTAGTGCTCCATGTCATCTTCATTGAAATATGGGGCAAGTAATTGTACAGAAGCCTTGTGACTGCAGGAACATTATGCCTTTCCATTGCCCTGAAACCAGGAGTAGCTCACTCCAAACCTTTAACCATGAAATCTTAAACATGATATAACATGTTGTGGCTTGATATAGAGCACGCCCTGAGTAAATAAGAATGTGTTATGGATCAATATCAAGAAGCCAACTCCCAAAACTGTCACTTGGCTCATCTCTTGACACTTGGAGGATTAAATATATTCAATTTCCTTCGGCACATAGTGCTTGGTGTTCAACACTAGGCTTTGTGTTGATTTATGTGATGGCTTATGGAATCAAAGTTTGGCATGTGTATTGATTTAGGATGTATAGGATTTGGAATTTCGACATATGGTTGGTATTTAGGTATTTGAACAGCTCAATATGTAATGTGGCTTTGGTAAACATGGTATATTTGGGGAGAAAAGATGAATGAAAACTCGTCAAGGATCAAAGGAATTTTGGAAACCAAGCATGAATTTGATGAAGACATTCAAAATTTTATCAGTACATTTTGAGTGCTCTACTTATTCAATAATAACTGAAAGCAATCTACGTGCTCATAGAACGAGCTTATTTTTCTGTCTACTCCTACATCTAGCCAATAGAAGTATATTGATGAAGTAAAAGTATACTTCCAATGCAGCCACGTCAAAAATTGATTTACAGGCATCATGCTAGATCTTGACCTGAACAATAATGAAGGCCATATCATGCAGGAAAGAGGTTTGAGCGGATGATGAAGATAATCTTCTTCTGACATAAATATTTTAACATCTATGTTGCTGATAGAATCCAAAAAGTTCACAATAGGGTCTTCAAAATCATAAAAGAATACCTCTTTGAACTGTTGATCCAACTGACTATGTTGTTGTTGTTCTTTTCCTTCACAAAACTCATTGTTGAATGTAGACTGTGTGATCTTCATTGAAGGAAAATACAAAGTCAATTCTTGATCTGAACCTTTATGTTTCCCTTCCTGTAAACGTCTACTGCAATCTTTATTTATCTGAAAGTAACCCTTTGTATCTGTTACAGATTCAAAACTATCTCCTACGAATCTGTCAATCTACTTAACATCTTCAAATTTTTTAGAGAGAAAAACTCGATCTTTATGACAGCCTAAAACAGTAGATGCATTTGAAATGATGTCAAAATCATCACCAAGGTTGTCATAGTGTGGATTATTTATCTCCTGATCATGATGAATATTATTCTCTATAGAAACATACTCTTCCTGAGTGTTAAATTCTTTATTCAGAAAATTGAATTCATGACAACACTCGAGATAGAGAAGGTCATTTGAGAATTGATTTTTACAAAACATATGAAAAGCAACATGAAAATCTACTAAAAAGATGACACTTACATCTGGAAGAGACTGGCACCAGTCAAGAGCAATCCCCTCTAATGAAAATTTGAAAAGCTTGATTTGAACATCTTCATGTACAATTTCAATTCGGTCAATGAAGTCATCGAAATCCAACAAATGTTCAGATGGTACTTCCCACTCTTCACCTCGAAATCTGGGAAGGCTATTTTCCCATTCATATCTACTAGGTACTGGATTAGGGAAACCAACAATACTTGAGAAATTGTAGAATGCATACTTCTTCGCTAATATCTGATTCATTTATATACCAGTGGAGTCGCCAATAGATCCATCCTTCATGGAGTCGCCACTGAATTCGTCCTTCATGGAATCGCCAGATAGATGATTACAACCAATGTAGTGTCCAACCTTTGTCTATCATCAAAGATCGGTTCTATGTCGTCTCCCAGGGAAGCTGAGCTTCGATCTCCTCTCCCTGGAAACAATGCCAATTTGTTATCACTCCAAGAAAATCCTTAGGGTTGTAAGCTAAGGATGCTTGGTAACTTAAGAAATCATTAATAATCAAGTGTTTCGAATCAATGGGATAACTAAGAAGACTTAGCAAAAAGACAACATGTCATTCCTCCAAATAAACAGTGCTTCGAGAAACTAGATATCAGTTATAGAAAATAATCAAGGTATGAAGAAAAAACATTCGATATAACCAAGTACAAATCTGTAGGGTTATACAAGAATATAAAGGAGATCTAATTCATATCCATGAGCTATATCAGAAGATGACAGTTCTGAACAACTGAACTGAATAGAATTAAATATAGAGTAATGGAAAATATGGACAGATTGATATATAATGACCAAAGAAAACTCTCCTTCATATGGCAAGATAGTGTCAAAGTACATAGCCAGAAATGTATCCATAATTGAACCCCTGGTTCATATTCTACCCTTAGCTTTATAGCTTTACAAAGCAGTTATGAGATCCTGAAAACAAGGATCAAATATACTAAAGATAGTAAATCAAAATTTAGTTGCAAAAGATGTGGGATGATCCCCAAAAATGAGGTCAATCCCAGATTTCATGGTCTTCCTCTCTTGTTGAGTGTTGATGAAGTGTAATCTAGCCTCCCAAGGCTGTTGATTTAACCCTCCAAGAATGAAATTTGAGTTTGTTGAAGTGTGCAAACAACCCTGATTTTCTGCCATTGAAAAAGGCACCAAAACTTATTGAAACCCTTCTTCTTTCCCCTATATATCAAAAATAACCATTTGATCTGACCTGGTAATTCATCCACCATCCATTTGAAAAGGATTCAAACCATTCGGACTAAAAAATTTATGATCTGGGCAAAAATTCGCTCATTCTGGCAGCTACAGGCTTTTGGTGGTTAACTGTATGAAATTTTAAGCATCTTATCCACCTAAATCACTGTGTTTCGGAGGTTAATGAGCATGCTCAAGCTCGCCTAAATCACCGAAAAGCAGAATTTTTTTCAAAATCAAATTTCTCAGCCATGGAGAGTCTGTTTTGCATGCTTAAATAGTTGATCGACATCTACAAATCCTAAGCTTTCCAATGGTGCTTTCAAATTTTCATTTGGATCCTAGGAATCTAGTCAAATATTCCCTACAAGATTAGGCATCATTCTTTCAAAAATACCATTGCATTTTTTATCGCTAACAAAGAGCACTTGCGCTTGGTAATACAGTGTCTGCGAGATCACAAATTATATGAGAAGTTATCCAAATGCTCATTTTATTAATCAAAGATCCACTACTTAGGGCACGTCATCTCCGGTGAAGGTATCATTGTGGATCCAGTGAAGTTCGAGGCCATTATGGAATGGCCTGCGTCAACGAATGTCTCGAAAGTGCGTAGCTTCATGGGTTTAGCAGTATACTATCGACAGTTCGTCGAGGGGTTTTCAAAGATAGAAAATCTTATCATAGAATTGCAAAATAAAAACAGGAAGTTTGTTTGGAACGAGAAATGTGCGAAAGCATTTCGAAGGCTCAAGCAGTTGTTGACAACAACACCATTACTAAAGGTCCCTGACATGGACGTGGACTTCTTGGTATGCACTGACACATCCAAGGAAGGCTTAGGTAGAGTCTTGATGCAAGACAGATGAGTGATCTCTTAGATCTCAAGGAAACTGAGAAGGCATGAGTACAACTACATGATGTATGATTTGGAGTTGTTAGCCATCGTATATGCCTTAAAGGTTTGGAGACAATACCTTGTTGGATTAAAATTTGAACTAAAGACTGACCATTGTGGAATACAACACATATTTACACAAAGAAACATGAACGCGTGACATCAGCGTTGGTCGGAATTGCTTAGCGAGTAAGACTTTGATATTACTTACATAAAAGGAACAGAGAACCGAGTGGCGGATGCATTGAGTCAGAGACCACGCATCTTTTCGGGGCTGCCTCTTCAGACAAATCTGCGTGAAAATATTCTAACTTTACAGCATAATGATGACTCGTACAAAGAGGTCGAGGGTTTTATCAGACAAAACACAATGATGGTACCACTATTTGAAGGATTTCCGCTTGATAGCGATGGATTGTTGAGGTTTAAAAATCGTATCTACGTACCGCCAAATGACGAGTTGAGTATGTTGATCCTAAGCGAGGCTCATAGAGTAGTTTACATAGCTCACCCAGGAGTCATGAAGATGAGGGCAGACCTTAAACCCTTATTCTTCTAGAAGGGAATGAAGGCCGACATAGTCAACTATGTGGCCAGATGTCTAAAATGTCAAAGGGTAAAGGCTGAACATAGACACCCAGTAGGATTACTACAACCACACGCTATTCCATAATCAAAATGGGAGGTTATTTCAATGGATTTTATTGTTAGATTGCCACTGAAGGCTAGGAGACATGACTCAATTTTCATAGTACTAGACACTTTGAAGAAGATTTCTCACTTTATTCCTGTGCATACGATGTATCAGGAACCTGACATAGCTAGAGTTTTCATTAGTGAGATTGTGAGGCTGCATGGCGTGCCTAAGAGGATTATATCCAAATGAGGATTGGTGTTTACTGAATGATTTTGGATGAGTTTCCAAGTGGCCTTGGGAACCCAACTTAACTTTAGTACTGCATATCACCCGGAGACTGACAGGAAGACCGAATGAACGAACTAAACCTTGGAGGACATGTTGCGCATGTATGTGATGGACCAACAAAAGTGTTGGGAGTAATTTTTTCCACTAGTGGAGTTTTCTTACAACAATAGTTACTAGAGCACCATTAAGATGGCACCTTTTGAGTTTCTTTATGGGAGACTGTGTCAGACACCTTTGAGTTGGGATCATCTTGAGGATAGGGTCCTAGTGGGACCAAAAGCAATCCAAGAAATGGAAGAGAAAATGAAGACAACAAGACAAAGGATTAAAGAAGCACAGGATCGACAGAAGAGTTATGATGATGCACACCGTGTCGACCATAGATACAAGTTCAGTGATCGAGTCTTCTTACGGGTTAAACTGCATAAAAGTTTGATCAATTTTGGGAATGGAGCTAAAATATCTCCTAAGTTCGTGGGACCTTTCTATATTGTGGAGAGAAAGGGGCCTGTGGCCTATCGACTAGCGTTGCCTGATTCTTTGAGGCGCATGCACGATGTTTTTCCTGTATCTATTTTGAGACATTATATTAGTGATCCTACACATGTTATTGATGTGAGTTCCTTCCAGGTGATGGACAAGGGGGCGCTCGCGGCTGAGCCGATTCACATTTCAGATCATCGTGTTCAACAGTGACAGCGTCGAACGATAGAGCAGGTCAAGGTCTAGTGGGAAAATTATAGTCCGCACTCGGCAACCTGGGAGGACGCATATGATATGTGCCAACAGTTTCCATTTTTGTTTGATAGATAGACATATGATACTGTGATACATTTTATTTCAACATTTATACTGTGAAACTTTGAGACAAATTTTAGACCAAGAGGGGTGTATGTAGCATCCCACTCTAGCGCACTGAGTGAACTTATTCTTTGAGGACACTTGCTCGCAAGTGATCCGAATTACTATGCTATTAAAACTTTTGATTTTGATTATGAGGCATTATGGGTTGATGACATATTGTTTTATTGCATTGACATAGACAGGTGCTATTGACTCGGTTTACTTAGTGTGCAGGATTTTGGACCTCAAGGATGCAGAGGCATCGATGGAAGCCCTTAGACTCCGGATCGAGTCAGGGAGTGTACCAATGGGGTTTGATTATTTTACTATGATATTAGTGCATATGATTAGATGATATGATATGGATATGTTCTGACATGATTTGTTGATGATGCAGGCTGATGATAGCATGTCAACGAGACTCACATGTAGAGTAAAGGGGTCACACATGACTACCGAATATGTTGAGGGAGATGTGTGGACAACAGCCCTACCATAGCCTACTAGCACTCCTGCCGTGGATTGAACTATAGGTTAACGTTTACCAAGTTTGAGAGGACCCACGATGCCATGAGGGCAGATTGCGATAGTCACTCACAATGATTCTAAGGGGCATGCAATAAGATGGGGGCCTTATTCCTTAGAGGCTCTTAGTCTCCCACAAGTTCACCAGGTGGAGTATTGACTCTAGGGGTTATTGATGTCTACCAAGTCAGTCAAGAGGCGAGGGTCACCCTTGGAGAACGTAGTGCGCCCTGAAGGGCACGTCGCACAAGGGAAATAGATTAAGGCGAGTGGCACCCTTGGAGCACCTAGTGCGTCCTGAGGGGCACGTCACGTTGTTGATGATAGAGGAATGATCCTAGATGGCCTTAGGACGAATAACATGTTAAGAAATTTTTAAAACAAATTCCCTACTTAAATGTCGCCCTATACGAAAATTTAAGTTTTAAATCTAAACTATGCCAGTGGTAACATTTTATCTCTCTATAAATAATAATAATAATAATAATAAAAATAAAAATTAAAACCACATAAATAATAATTATGACCTTCGTTAAATCTTGTAACATGAAGGGAATAAGAAATTTAATTTATTCATTAAAAAAAAAAAATGTTGGAATAAAATTTAAAAGAAAAAGGGGAATTTATGGTTTTATTATTTTGATAATTTTAAAATTCTAGATAAATGAGAAAATAAAGGGTTAATTTCCACACCTGCCTTTTTGAGTTCTAATTAAAAAGGGGAAAGAGGGAAAATCTAAAAAAATAGGAAACTAGGAAAATAGGTAAACATAAAAAGGGAAAAAGGGGAACATAAGGGAAAAGCGGAAAGTCAAACTTAGAAAAGGTATCTACCATTTAAGAGATTTCTAATTTAAACTGAATTAGAAATTTAATAATAGGGAAATCCATTAAAACTTGTAAGAGAATTTGGATTAAAGAATAAAGATAATTAATTAATTAAAGAAATTAAATTATGGAGGAATGTATGGGATGGGGGACACTTGTACGAAGATGAATTTTTAGGAATTTATTTTTAAAACTTTAATGAAATGAGATTTTAGGGAAGAAAGGAAGTTTGAAACTCTATATAATGAAGGAAGGATAAGGATGAAGGATCTTCTTTTGTTTGCATAACATTACGCTAAAGAAATATCTACTTGACTGACTTAACTTGTGGGAGTTGGGATACCCAGCTCAGTGAGGAGTGGTAGCTCAGCCTCGTGAAGCGAGCTAGGAGATAGTCGAAATATATGGATAGTGAGTGTGTGGCCTCTTTGCGGCTCAGGGGGCTAAGGGGGAAGAAGAGTACCCATACAATTAGCTAGGAGGTACCGGTGAAGTCTCGACGGTCGGCGAGAGGGAGTTACATGGAGCGTGCAGGACGTCATTCGGAGGGGGCGATCAGGAAACGATACACTCTCTTCATTTTTGTGTGGTAGAATGTATTAAGACTTATGCTTGGATCTGTTTATTTAATGGAAAATTAAAATGATTTTTTTTTAAATATGATGACTGGAACTTTCCTTAGCCTAGCTCGATGGTTGTTGACTCCCATGGCCTTCATTTTGCCGCATGTCTTGACCACCTTGTTGTGTTGATTGTGACCTTTGTGGTTGTTTATCCTTCATCCCTAGATCACCAGTCCTTGCCTGAGCAGTCGGCCAGGATCCTAATCTATGGTCATTGCCTTAGCATTAAAAGACCTATGGATCTCAACTCCCTGCTTTTCTATGCGAGGATGATGAGCGAAGGATGAAGCTATTAGCCGGCTACCCTTGATGTTTGTCCCTAGTTGATTGTTGATTCTGCCATCTGGCAATGACCTCTACATGTGGTTTATCTTGTGTCCTAGTTGGTTTTCTCTAAGCCTTGACTAATAAAAACTGTTGCATTCTCTTACTGTTGTATGCGCTGTATTGAGGTTATATCATTGGAAGCATGAATTGATTTCCGGTTTGAAAATTTTTGGGTATTCTGGAAATGAAAAAAAAAATGAACTGATTTTAGGTCTGCATTTTTATAATGGTAACCTAGAAATGGAAAAACGTTCTTATTTGTTATTCCTGTTTGCATTGTATTGGTACTCTGGCAATGGGAAGAACGTTTGATTTCCTATCTGCATTTTATATTGGTGCCTGGGAGATGAAAAACGTTTTTGTATTCTTGTATGGATTGTATTGGTACTCTAGCAATGGGAAGAATGTTTGATTTCCTATCTGCATTTTATATTGGTGTCCGGGAGATGAAAAACATTTTTTTTTGTATTCCTGTCTGCGTGGCATTGGTATCCTGGCAATGGAAAACGAGTTCATTTCCATGCCTGCATTTTGCCAGTATTTTTCCCTTTTAAATGATGTTGGAAACATGAAGTTCCTTCTAGTGCATTTTGGGCACATCATTCTGCATATTTTAATTACCGATAGCCATGAATGCCCTTCTGGTGTGTCCCTGTACATGTTTTTCCCTTTTAAAATGAGACTTTGATAGTTGATTAATTACCCACAATTTTTCTATTCAAAATGTGGCTGAGATTGTGGTTAAATGCTCACAAATTTCCATTCAAAATGTGACTGGGACCATTGTTTAATGCTCATGATTTTACCACTCAAAACATGTCTGATATCGTTGTTTAAATGCTCACATTTTTCCATTCAAAACATGTTTGTGACCATTATTTAATGCTCACGATTTTACCATTGAAAACATGTCTGAGATCGTTGTTTAAATGCTCACATTTTTCCATTCAAAACCAGTCTGAGAACATTGTTTACTGCCCACGATTATTTCCTTTAACGGTTGAATTTGATTGTTGTTTAAATACCCACTATTTTGCCTTTAGAATGTTTCTGGAGCTTGCTGTAATTACCCACAAATTTTCCTTTAGAATGTTGCCAGAGCTTGTTGTAATTACCCATCATTTTTGCCTTTAGAACGTTGACTGAGCTTGCTGGAATGACGACAAATTTACCAGAACCATTGCTACAGTTAATCGTCTTGTTAATTGCAATGTTAAATGCTATATTAATTTCCTTACTAAATGCCAAAACAATTGCTACAACACTGCGAATGGTCAGCAGACTCCTACTTATTGATTAAATGTCGTAGCGAGTTAAATGGTTAACAATTATGTAAATTGGCTTGTTTTTGTGCTATTAATCGTTATGTTAACTGTCATATAAATTGCCTTGCTACTATTATATTAATTGTTATGTTAATTAACATGATAATTGCCTTGTTAGTGCTATAATATTTGTTATGAAAATAGTCATGCAAACTACCTGTTATTGTTGAATTAATTGATTATGTTAATCATTATGTTAAATGCCTGGCTAACTGCTGTAATAAATTGTTATGTAACATATATGTAATTACCTTATTGATTTTCTACACCAATGTTATTAGCTGGCAGTTTCCTCAATGATAATAACCGGCTAGTGTGGTTAGTTCAGTCATTATATATACACTAATGTTGAGGTTTAAATGTTCATAAATGATATAGGTAGCATTCCACTTTAAGAATGTAAATGTTGTTATTCAAGTTTATGGTTAGTTGGATTTATTGATATCGCCTAATTGGTAACCCAGACTCGCTAAATTTGAGTCGTAATTCATGTTAAGATCGGTGGGTAACTCGTTGACTGATGGAATTTAGACTGGTTAATTGATCTGTAATTAACGCCGTTTTATGTCATAGATAATGATCTTTTAGCCTTGATTAATCATTGTTGTTTAATATTAATTAATGTTGTACGTGGTTTTGTAAATGTTCAATGTGATTGGTTTTTCTCATTGTAAGGGTTCTAGTTACTTGTGTAATTAATTTTGGCTTGTTAGGATGATTGTCCTTAGCTGTAACAACCTAATACTTATAAACATCATTAAGATTCATAAACATTTTATTTCGTAAACTGAAACAATAACTTCTTAGCATAATAGTGATTCTCATAACAACAACTTCAAGAACTTATATTTATCAATAAATATTGAATTCATGACAGAAAGAAATAAATACATAACTTAACAAAGTACCTGGTTCTGATGCTAATTTATGTTGTCTCTCTGACTTGTTGTTGCCTTCCTGCTACCTGCTCCTCAGATCAATCCTGCCACAAACAGGAAAATAACTGCCCAAAAATTTTGTCCTCCCTGCCAACTAGGAAAAATACCTAGCTCCAGGATATCTACGGATATCCTGGACCTCCATGCCCAAAACCTCCAGCAACTCAGTGCCTCCCCTGATCAAAAGCCGCAGTGCCCATCTCTGTGCTCACAGTAAGTCCAAAAGTCCTCAGAAAAATATCTCCTCTGTCGAATGATCCTCCCGTCACCTTCCCCTTTCCCTTATTCCTCCTTCGCCGACTCATGCAGTTACTCCTCTTCAACCACCCTTTGTGCCTGTCCCTTCTCCCCCTTAAATATTTTATCTTCTCGGGATTCATAGGCTTCCGCTCTACATACACAACCATTTTAAAACATTTTTCATTGATCTTTTAAGATTTATTTCTCAGGTGATTAAATGCGATATGCAGTTAGAGTATTACTTGATTAATCACAATTATTTTCTTTAATTAATTTTACTTTACAATCTTTAAATATTTATTTAATTAGGGTCGTTACATTATCCTAGTAGGCTTGGTCTGCTTGTGTCGGGCGAGATGTAGACACCTCCTTGTTCCTGAGAATAGTTTCTAGCCCTGAGACCCTAAATGGTCAAAATCGATGAGAACCTGGGTTTGAGCGTTTCTTATGTGTCCTGGAGGTCCTAACCATTGCAGGATAGGACATATGAGTAGTCATTCTTATTTTTTATTGGTTGAATGTCGTACATTACTTCCAGGTGCTTGATGTTCTTTTATGATAGGTCGTTATGTTGTTGTTGTGTGATTTTCATGTGTTGTGTCATCGTAGTGTTGCAATGTTGAGTATAATGTGATTATTACCTTCCTACACACACACAGACAAAAAAAAATAAAAAATTAAGGGTTCTTTTACCGGTTGTACATCGTAGGATTCGTACTAGATGGGGATGTTACATCATGTATCTCAATCCCTACATCTACATGCCCAATATTTGTATGCAAAAGTTGCAAGAAAAAACATTTTTTTTTTCTCTTGTTGTTTAATTCATAGACAATTTTGTGCTATTGCAAGAAACTTGTGGGAAGAATTGGAATACAAATTTGTCCAAGTGGAATTGAAATTCTTGGTTATGGCTTCTTGTGTCTTCTTGGAATTGGAAGACAAATTTGTGCAATATGAATTGTTAGTTGTGTAATACCAAGAGAAATTTATCCAATTGGAATTGGAATTATTAGTTGTGTCTTCTTATGTAATATCAAGACAAATTTGTCCAATTAGAATTGGAATTATTACTTGTGTCTTCTTTTCCAATATGAGAACAAATTTGTCCACTTGGAATTGAAATTGTTAGTTGTTCCTTCTTGTGTAATATCAAGACAAATTTGTGGTGGGGTGCTTGGAAGCCAATTTTTATCTTTAAACATGGGGAACCGATGGATTCAAGAAAGAAAGTCCTTGAAGAAAGAGAATCCCATATAAAATATAGAATATGAAAAAGAAAAGGAAAAGTTGCATATGTCAAAGCATAGGATTTCATAAGAGAACAATCTAATTTCTAGTGGAATAAATGTCGTCGTTGTTTCTCTTCATTCACCACAAGAAAAGCATAGGAGTTCAATAGAGATCAATCCATGCGGTGTCTCATCAAGGCAAATCATTATGAATGAGCATATGATGGGGTATTTTCTTGGAGCCTATTATACAATGGATGAAATTAGATATGCAACTGGTGCAAAACATTGCGGTTAAGAAGTTCCTATGGTGCAACCTCTCGTTGGAAAGTCACACATTCTAGAAACTAATCAATCCCATGTCTACTATCCTTGTAGAATTGATCCAAAAGTGATTGAAGGGACAAGAAATGAAAAATTGTTAACTCCACAACAGGGAGGTCAAGAGTGCAAGAATAGGGGTTCATCATCCCTATCTAGATTGAGCAGTGTGCGGTGAACAACTCCTAAATGAATTCAAGTGGATAAAATTGGTCTAGAATCACTTGAAGGTAAGTTACCTAACCATAAATTTTTTTATAATTCTTATAAAATCATTAGGGAATATTTTGAACCAAAATATGATGCCTCTAAATGTCAATTTTTTTGTCTTTGTTAAAATATAGAAGTTTGATTGTTGTTGGGAGAATTTTAGGCATTAAAATAGTCAAAATTTTATAAACAAGTCATCATATTGTTAAAAACCTTGTATATTATTTTCAAATAATTCGTAAGAAATATCTCTCTAAAGACTGAAATATAGCTCGATGTGTCCTATCACAATCAATTGTTAGCAAGATCACAAGAAAACATTATTTCCTACAACAAAGATCTCATCTCATGAAATGCAATATCAAAACCATTAAAATGAATTCTTATATATGATATAGCCTCGACACAAGTGGACCAATAGGTTTGTGGTCCTTCATTGGTAGGCTACCTTGTTTTTACATGAAGTTAGATGGAGCAGTTAAGGGACTAGCATAAGATTTATAGCATGAGAACACTAGGCCTTATTCCAACCAAAAATTTGTACTAAAATTAAGAAAGGGATTTAGGGAAATGAAGCCCATATTAAACACTTTATTGAAATTACACAGAGATAATTGTATGAGATATTCAAGAAAGTACATAGTGCCCTTAAATTGGGACAAATATCTTTCCATAAATGCATGGCTTGGTATGTTTGAATAAACACAATTTGTAACACATGTTGTTGTAGATATCACATTGAGTATCGTTATTATTATGACACATATGTATTTTGTTTTCATGTTTTTTATAACAATCTTTTGTAGGAATTAATAGTTATATTGTAGCCATCGTAAACTACAGAATTTATTCACAACATCTTGTGTAAAAGGGCAGAGGGTTGTACATTTTATCAAAAAAAATTATTTTATGGGACATGACACAAGTGAGGTGGAATGGAATGACTAAGAAAGTGGATCCATGCAAGCGATGAGTATGAATCAAGGAGGATGGACGTTTCCTTGCAAAGATTTAAATATGTCATATATGACATTTATGGAGGGAAAGAAAGAAAAAATATACAATTGGTGACTTCCTAGGTATGAGTATGTGACTTCATGATGGAATCCATTGAAAAGACATGACAATATGTTCAACATCTCCATGTGGCTAGAGGACAGGACTAAATTTTAGAATATGCAAAGATACATTTCCCATTGGTATTTTCTTATTAGTTGTTGATGTTTTTTAGAACTACACCATTCAACCAGAAAATGATATTCAAAGCCAATATTGTCACTTATATATGGTCATCATAATGGTCCATATCACATGAAGGCATGGGTCGGATAGTAATGAAGAGAAAAAGAGTTATATTTACGGAGTATCACTTCTACATAAGAGATTATCCATGCCATGACTTAGTGTATGTACAACATTTCTTTCATTTTTTTTACAATCACCTTAATGAGAAGAACATATAGATGAATCAACATTCGATTTTATTAGATGATTGCATAGGCCAGCTCAAAAATGATCTTGTATTTAAATGGTTGTGTATGTTGCAAAACCATTTCAAGGTACCACACATTTGGAACTATTTCGAGTCCAGGAACGATAAATGGGAGCATGATGGAGAAGTGGCATCCATACAAAGAGTGTTATAGAGGAAATAAATGAAGTTCACAACTACTTCCCTCATTCGAGATGTGAAATCCATTGTTGATTGGTGTTCTTCAGTAATGGGAGAGGGAACAAGAAACCATGAAGACCAATCACACAGGAAAGGACATTTATATAGAAACTTTTTGGAGGTGGTCGATGTAGATCAATCATAGTCGTATGAATTAAAAAAAAAGAGGGCACTCATGGATCATTCAATTCGAACATCATACAATGAAATAGTTGAAATATGGATGAGAAAACTCTCTTGATTATGTGGTGCATGTAGGAGTAATGCATGGGATGATTGTGAATTGACATAATGAGTTGATATATGGGATCATGTATGACTCCCCATTGGTAAACGTATAACTATAGAATTATCCCAATTGGAGGAGGACCAATCAAATATTTCAACAGATTACGATCACGTCTTTGATCTCATACTATCAGGTTCGGTTAAACCTTCTCTTAAATTTTGAAGAAATATCATCAATGTTGTATTCTTTGGTCATCTAGTGGAGTCACATGTTAGCACTCAATTTTTTTCAAGGAACATATACATAGTGGTTGCACCAAGAGGTAGTGAATGGGAAACTGATTATTGACTAGCACATTGATTAGAGGTAAAGTAGACCCTCATGTGATCAATAACAGACTCTGAAGGAATTGAATTTCCAATTTCTTCAATGGTTATTAAATGAGAATATATGACACGGGATTAAAGAAAACAAAATAAATTTGGTTACGTATTTCAAGAATATAGACTAGGTGAAGCTTTATACCATTTTACTGACTTGGTTGTTGGCATAAACCTCCAACTAGAAACAATTCCATGTAAGAAGTCATCAAAGGTACGATACTTATTGTCGTACTTTGAGCATGAGAATTTAATGGAGACCTAGACCTTGATTTCATAGGCAAGGAGAAGTTAATGGAGAGCATGACATAGAGCATGACCTATACCGTGAACTAGACAATGGCAAGACAAGGCATGGAAAGGAAATGTCTAGGTCTAGATCTCGATATGGAAATAGAAGGAAAGGCAATGCAAGAAAAGGCAAGCCAAGAAAAGGAAAGTTTTTTTACTCATTCTCTTTCTTCTCATCACTCTAATTACAAAACTATGAGAAAGTTCTAGTTCTCCTTCTCCTCCTTCCAAAATTTAATTCATTCATAAGAACTGTATTTTTCCAATCAAATTGACCTGTATGCATGTTCCAAACTTTTTAGGGTTGGTTGAGAAATACATTTTATTAAGTTTGAATGAGTATTTTATGTAATGACTTGTATTATCAACATGTGCAAATAGAAAAATTATAAAAATAATATTTTATCACAATATTATTCCTATAAGCTATAGATAAACAAATTTTGGGGAAAAAAATAAGACATATTTCTCATACATGAGAAATGTCTACACTATAAAACCATATTCTTATACCATTTCAAAACTTAGTAAAACAATAGAATTTATACACATTAAAATATTCAAAACTAAAGTTAGTCTCTAAAACAACATTCCTAGAAGTGGCTTCTCGTCCATTAATTTTTTAAAAGAGTTTACAAAATTGCAAAAAAAAAAAACCCCTTCCTCTATTGAGTTTATTTTATTTTTACAACATAATGAGAGGGAGATACATAATTTTGGGCCCTCTTGATGTCAATCCATTCCCCTTCCTTGGTCATTAGGTTTCTCAATACAATTGTCTTCTTTTTTTGTTTTCACCCGAGGTTGTTTTTTTTTTTTTAATTCTAACTCAAATTTTCTTACCTTATTGGGTATTTAGTTTATCTATCTAGTTATGATTTTATGCCACCTAGGGGTTTTTATCTAATTTTTGAGTTCAAATTTCCTTATTTTTTTTATCTCTTTGAGTCTCTTTCTTGGCCTTTCAATGCAGTTTGAAGTCATGTAAGGTCCATGTATGTTAGTGCACAAAGCATGGAAAATATGGGTTAATTTTAATATAAAATCAATATTCCATCAAACCTTTCCACAATTTGAATTACACTCTACTTTTTGGGAGGGAGGTCTTAATTTGGTAATCATGGTCAATCACCAAATCAGGCCAAGGGACCACATGAGTAGGTGAAGGGAGGTCCCTATTTGAAAAATCAGGCATATAATTTTTTTTGCTGTGGTTTAATCAAGTTTTAAAGAAAATAGAAGAGAACTCAACAAAATGTTAAAAGTTAAAAGAGTTCAAAAATGGGGTGGGGGGAAAGGGATCAAATAGTTCATTTCAGGCCAATTATGGGTAGAGAATGTAAATTTTCACCTGAATTAATTGCATTAACATCAATCCTTCATAAATACATATTTATATGACCTTTGGTTTTCATATTTTGAATGACTCTTCCTATCACCTATGACCCTACATATTTATCCTAAATAATATTTACAAAATACCATAATAATAAGGATTGGGTATCTATAATTTCTCCCCCCCCCCCAATCCAAAGGATTGTTTTTGATTCCAAACATCATTATGAAGTTTTCAAATATTTATCTTCCAAGCACTTTAGTGAAGATGTCCACAATTTTCTCATTTGTGGAACAATGTCTCAAGTGAATAGTCTTGGTCTCTACATGATATCGAATCAAGTGATAGTTTATTTTCATTTGATTAGTTTGATCAT